>CAUYLG010041155.1:0-78051 GCA_963573385.1 Cacajao melanocephalus | reverse complement strand
CACTGGTCATTAGAGAAATGCAAATCAAAACTACATTGAGATACCATCTCATGCCAGTTAGAATGGCGATCATTAAAAAATCTGGAGACAACAGATGCTGGAGAGGATGTGGAGAAATAGGAACACTTTTACACTGTTGGTGGCATTGTAAATTAGTTCAACCATTGTGGAAGACAGTGTGGTGATTCCTCAAGGACCTAGAAATAGAAATTCCATTTGACCCAGCAATCCCATTACTGGGTATATCCAAAGGATTATAAATCATTCTACTATAAGGACACATGCGTATGAATGCTCATTGCGGCACTGTTTACAATAGCAAAGACCTGGAACCAACCCAAATGCCCATCAATGATAGATTGGACAAGGAAAACGTGGCACATATACACCGTGGAATACTATGCTGCCATCAAAAACGATGAGTTCCTGTCTTTTGTAGGGACATGGATGAACCTGGAAACCATCATTCTCAGAAAACTGACACAAGAACAGAAAATCAAACATCACATGTTCTCAATCATAGGTGGGTGTTGAACAATGAGAACACATGGACACAGGGAAGGGAGCATCACACACTGGGGTCTGTCGGGGGAAAATAGGGGAGGGACAGTCGGGGGTGGGGAGTAGGGGACAGATAGCATGGGGAGAAATGCCAGATATAGGTGATTGGGAGGAAGGCAGCAAATCACAGTGCCATGTGTGTACCTATGTAACAATCTCGCATGTTCTTCACATGTACCCCAAAACCTAAAATGCTATTAAAAAAAAGAAAAAAAAATGCATAGATTTCTGGGTATTTCATGAAAGATAAATATAGGAGACTGTGAGGATTTATAGAATGATTTTAATCTAGCTTTTGGAATTAATTGGGATTTGGGTTCCCCTTTTGATTCTTAGAGAGGAATTAATACCAATATTTGAAAATGATAGTTATTTATTAGGTAAAGAAAGCTCAGATAAACTTGTTTTTCTTGTTTCTTACCTACTTTTCTAGAACAATTGTGTTGGCACATAGAAGGTTTAGATAGAAACTCTGAAGAAATATTAAAATGTCATTCTTCTGGGCACAGCACGGTTTAGAGCAAAACCCTTAGGGTTTCTAGTGGAAGCTCACACATACTCTTTCTGGATATTGTAGAGGGCTCCAGACTAAAAATTCCAAACAGAGTGATTCAGTGGCTACGAATTGGGTTGTTAAAGAGGGTTCAGTATATCTGCATGGAGACAAAGTCCCTCTACAATTATTCATCAATCACCTTTCTATTTCAGCTCTCTCTGGGTCAAGGCTCTTTTTTGTTATTGGGTTGAGGCAAAGTAACGTGCTGCATCTTTTAGGGCTTTAGTGAGACCTCTAGGAGATGTAGACTTTAATAGGGCAGAAAATCTGAAACAAATGCCTTCAAATCAGATATATGATTACTGAGGTCATAATATGCATAGGTCCTGTGTTAGGCAGAAACTCAAGCTGCATTTGTATTCTTTAGAGTCAGGGGGAGACTCTGTTTCAACAGATTGTTACCCATTATAAAAATATTGTAAAATAATGTTGACAGATATGAAAAAGTGGAAGAAAATCACCCATAGATCTCAATCTTAAAATAATTATCATTGGCACTCTACTGTATATTTTCACACTTTCCTACAAATATGTTAACATTATTCAAGTCATGTATACTTTATATATATATATATATTTTAAATATAAAGTCCTCCTTTCATTGGACTGAGTATAGATATGTTTGTTATTATTAAATGTCTAGTGAATTGTATGTCGATTGAGCTGCTTAGAAATGCATAGCAATATCATATTCCAAACTGTGATATTTTAAGTTTAATTTGTTATTTATAACCTATATATATATATATACACACACACACACACACATGAAAACACTATTTAAATACTATTATCTCTCTTAACACAAATGTTGTATAAACATCATTTTCATGTCTAATTTTCTCCCAAGTGGATATACCATTTTAATTTAAGAACATTATTTTTATATGAAAGTGATTTCCATTTTTTTGATACTGTAAGACATTACTTGAAAACTCTGCTCATTGTATTGATTACAAATTGTCTTGTTCTGAACAGCATAAAACTGCTCCTTTCAGATTATTTTCTAATTTAGGATTCTGCCCTTGGGCTCAGCTCTTCTCTATATTCTGCTTACTGGAGTTATGCACTCATGTGTTAAAATATATTGCTGAGGTGATATGAGAGAAAAAGCAGGCATACAGAAAAAGAAACCCTCTTCTCCCTTCCTCCAGGCTTCTAAACTTTCTCTAATACCTTTTGCTGGCAGAACATGACAAGAAACCAGAAGGAATGCAGTTTATGGAATTCAGCCTCAGCATCGTAAGCATAGTACCACAGAAGAGTGGATTTGTGTCTGAAACATTTCCTTACACTTACTTACCTCCAGAAGTACTAAAGTTAAAAATCTTTTTCCATCTGCATTAGATATTTGCATTTCTCAAGTGAATTGTCTGTCTAATGAATGCCTACTTTACTGTTATCTCTTTCTTATTAGTTTAAGAAAAAGACACCTTAAAAATTTCAGCCCAGGTGTGTGCATGTATGTGTTTATGTTTTTGTGTATGTGTGTGTGTTTATGTAAGGATAAATGTATATATGTTTGTATTTATCTATGTATCTAAATACCCATATAGAGAGACAAAGATACAGACGGTTCTCCATTTTGATTCTAAGATTCCACACTTACATTGTATTTCTCTTATTCCTATGGCTTTACTTTATGGGTTGTACGTTCTGTTTCCTTCTCACACCACACTGTCATCTAAATGTTAGAGTAACTCAAAATTCGGTACTTGAAATTTTGTTTCTATTTAAACTCACAAATTACTGATCCTATTTCAGTTTCATGGCTTTAAGAACATCTCTGTGATCCTGTCTCCCAAATATCTATTTCCAGTCTGAACATGTTTCTTAAATTTCATAACCATATATCCAACTGCCTCCTGACACTTCCCTTTGATATCTAAAAACATCTGGTATTTAGATTATTCAAAAGTGGGATCTCCCAAAAGAAAAATAACCAGTCATTCTGTATTATTCCCCATTTCAGTTAATTGCAACTCCAGATTTCCAGCTTTCGAATCAAAAACTGTGTAGTATTTCTTGATTCCCCTCTTTCTCTCACATCCTGTATTAAGTCTGAGTGCAATATGCTGTATTAAGTGTATTAAGTTGACATTACACAATTGAATGTTCCCATCTAAAATCATGAAAGAGTTCTCCATTTTGAGAAAAAAAAACTAATCTATTGAATTATATTCAGAATCTTTATTAGTATCCTTGAGTTGTTGAATACGTTCGGCTTGATTATGATTTATTAGCTATTAGCATACCTTCAGATCTATTTTAATTCCATTTTCTTTGAAACGGTTCATCTACTGAATTCTATCTGTAGTTTTATTTCTTCTTTTTTCCTCACTCAGGACTAGAATCAGCAGTATGTGTACCTCAAAAAATAAGTTGAATGACTTTCCACCTCTTTTCATGTTCTATAGATTACAGAAAACAAAAATTGTTTTAACACATTTGTTGTGTGGTTTTCTGTAAAACTTCCCATGTTGCCATTTCTAACAATATTTTCACTGTGGAGCTGATTAAAACTTATATAAAAAATTCAGAAAGATACATGTTGAAAGTGATCCTAGACAGGAGAAGGAAAGCTCATAATTATTGGGGATGCTTTGACTCAAACTCTACTTTAAAACAGCAATCTATGTAAATTGTATTCTATTTTGAATCAAAGCTATATTCCTTTTCCTTTTAAAATTACCAAATGTGCTTATATAGACGTAACTCAAATACTTTCCAAATAAAGCATAACAAGCCATTTTTACTGTATAGTTTTGATCCAAAGCCTTAATATTTGACTGTGATTTGAAGATGTGTATAATCTATTTCCAACAAGGCATTTATTTAGCAATAGGGTGGAGATTTTGCTGTTCTAGACACTGTGATAATTATCAACAATAATGTATGGTCCCTCTGCTCATAAAGTCTCATCATGTGAAATAAATAAAAAACAACCACCAAAGTACTATATGAAAATATCCTGAAGGAACTATGTGCAAGTTTCTGCAATACCCAGAATAGAGCTGTGAATAAAATTAACAAACACAGACAAAAATACCTTACTGTGGTTTTAGGTTCCCTAGAAGAATGAGGAATTAGAGATTAGTGGGTTTTCTACCTCAATCCAAGTAAAATACAAAGTCCTTCCAAGCCTGTGTCAGTCTTCTGCGGTCTGGGCCGCTGCTTACTGCTGTCAACATCGCCCCTTCATTCTCTTTCCTCTTTCTCTCCTCTTCTCCATCTCTCATCTCTAGACAGACTGCCATTTACGTATTCCTGGAATTCGCCATGCATGCTCCATCTCAGGGACATTGCACTTGCTGCTCTCCCTGTCTGGAACTCTATATTCTGCCAGTTTTTCATATTGCTCATGTCCCAAAACCTTCTAAGTATTTGATCATGTATCACCTTCCCAGGGAGATTGGTTTCCTATTTAAAATGTTAATTTCTAATCCCCCACATCAGGAATCCTTCTATTTCTTTTCCATTTACAGTTTCCTTTTAACATGTATTACCTTCTAATACTCTTGCAGTATGCTTTATTTACCTTTTGATTGTCTTCCTGTTGTAATATAAGCCCTATGGGGGCAAGAATTTGATTGTTTTACTCCTTAATAAAATATGTGTGAGTAAATGAGTCAATGTACATGTCCCCTCCTGCTTGACCCACCTGCAGTTTCTGTTCTGTATCTGGAGACACTGCCTTTTAAGACCAAAAGAGTTTGCCATGGAAATTACAATATATCATGTCCTTTAGCCCACTTCTCAGCAGGATGAGTTCTGTGAGGGTCAACATTGTACATCCATGCGCCTTCCCTTCATGTTTACCTTTCATGTTAAATCAGGCTACCTCGAGTCAATTTCTTCACTTTCCTTTCACACTGTGTTGTAATGTCCTTCTTTCTTAGGTCTTTGTCTTTATTTTAACTAATAAGTCATAGGTTAGAAAACTGTCTCAGGTCCAGAAACTGGCCAAATCATGGCATTAAGTGAAGGAAACTAGCCAGGACCTCCTGATCACACATCTTAACTTTGTCAGAGCAAACACATTGAGCAATATTCTTCCTGGTTGCTCTGTATAGAGACAGTCTGTTTTGTCTCTCTGAAATACATAATCCATTAACTATCTGGATAATTCTCTGAAAATAAGACTTCTTTGGCTGGTATTTCAAAGTTATTATACATTATAATTGTTCCCACTTTGCTTTAGAAAATTGTTCTCATGTGTTGTTTTTTTTTTTTTTAACTCTTGTTTTGCAGGCTGTAGTGCAATGGTGTGATCTCGTCTCACTGCAACCTCCACCTGCCAGGTTCAAGCAATTCTCCTGCCTCAGTCTCCCAAGTAGCTGGGATTACAGACATGCGCCACCACGCTGGGCTAATTTGGCATTTTTAGAAGAGACAGGGTCTCTCCATGTTGGCTGGGCTGATCTCCAACTCGCAAACTCAGGTGATGTGCCTGCCTCGGCCTCCCAAAGTGCTGGGATTACATGGGTGAGCCACCGTGCCTGGCCTCCAAGCTCCTTTTATTGTTTTGGATCCTAAATTCTCCACTCCTGTGAGTGAGCCCAGTTCTGTAACAGCATCCCTGCCATCATTTCCTATGCTATATAGGAGGATCACCACGTAATTTCCTTCTGAATAACGTGCCCCTCTCACAAGCACATTTTTTACAGGAAATGTTGTACTTTCTATATAGTTCAGAGAAATATAGTTATCTAGTAGGTTTTATAGCCTTAACTAGTATATCCAAACAAACATGCCACCCTTTGAAACTTTAGTCTATTTTTTTGTAGCTTCATGGTCTGACATATCCAATACACTTGTGTAGGCAATCACTCATCCTATGCAACTAGGAATTACTACTGTACTGCAGTGTGTTTATTCCATCTCTTGGGGTTTTATCAGGATGTTTAATTCCGTGTTACAGGAGAATATTCATATATTGATAAGTCTCTTTTATGGAACTATGTATTTTGCCCCTGCTTGGTCCTAAATCCTCAGAATTTGGATTCATGCATATATCTGCTGATATATGTTGACAAGACTATAGTCCAAAGGACCTAAGCCCTTCATTTACTTTGGACTACAGTCTGTTTCCTACACTAATAGTCTCATCTCATGCCCATCTGGGTTATATAGTGACTTAATCACGGTATTGAGCCAGTGGCCAGGCAAGAAGATGGGGATAGATTTGGAGAGAGAACTACACATATTATTGCAGAGAAAAGGTCTCTTTATCTTCTCCAAGCTTTAGGAGAGTACTCAATCTTAACAGGGAAAATTAGGCTACTTCTACATGCTCAGGGGGCTTAACTAAATTTGGAGATTTTAAATTTCCAAGTAATAAATCCAAATGTCTCCATACCCAGTATCAGATCCCATTTTTATTAACCAGTAAGAATGTACCTGATTTTGGTATGGCAGATCTTCTTTTGCTGATATTAAGACGTTCTTTAGAGCCCAATTACTCTTATAAGTAAGTTTAAGGTGTGGTTTTCACCCTGTACTGCTAAAGGACATTTGAGCCCATAAAAAGACTACTAAGGAGGCCCTCTAGCTTATATATTTAGTGTTTATTTGCTGATTAATAGTTATCATTTCCCAAAGCATCAATTAGCAATATAAACTATATTTCATTGTCCTTATACTATTTCCTTCTGATTTCTAAAGTACCTAATATATCACACTATTTAATGTATTCTCTGACAGTCAGTTATACTATCATAGTTTTGCACTGTGAACATTTTGCAATTGTACTTTTACCTTTTTTTCAGGGACTCTCTGTTCTCCATCTATAACTTTGGATGTGATCATAATGACCAGCCAGGTAGTGGGTTACCAAGCTCAAAATCGCATCTTCGGATTTACTTCGTCAAATTACTCCTGGCATCAACTGTTGTATGTTGTGTTATCTGGAAAGCAGCCTCTGAGGCTGAAATGAGAATGCAGGATATTATCAGCAGACGCTTTAAGGACCAATACTTGTTTAGATAACGTGAACGAAAGTACTATTGAGAAGAGAGAAACTAAGCTTTGATTTAATTCTAAACAAGTCAGAAGCTGACTTGTGAGGATTTTTCAAGCTAGAATGGACCTTTAGAGTTTTCTCAAGATGGAGAAAGGGTGGTAGGGCTATATAGTGAAGGAGCTATATACCCTTACTTGCTCAGTCACTGGTTGTAGGCTGACCCTGGAAAGGACAATCTTGAATAAGATTGCTTTCATCAGCCAAGACTATCCCTAAGTGGTCTTCTAGCAATAGTTTCAGCAGCTTAAAAAAACTCTTTATTCCTGAAGGGGTACCTGGTCAATGCACCATATTGTCATCCATGGGTTATAGGAAACTCATCTCACTTTACACACAATGGTTGTCTATCATATGGAAGTAGATTTTGAATACTAACCTTCTATTGCTAACTGCTCCCCTTGAAAGTGTGTTTACCTATATTTTCCACTTACCATATTTTATTGAGCAAATTTAGTAGATGCCTGTCTCTTTATTTAAACACCAAATAACTTTAAAGCAGGGGCTCCATTTTATTGCTCAGTTTTCCCTGTGCAAATTATATCATACCCTGAAAGATCTACCTCACTGAGACAAAAAATTCTAAGAAGTACTACTTATTTGTAAGATACACACCTTCCTTATTTGATTTTATTGATTAATTCATTTAGTAAATGATAACAAATTGCTATTTTCTTCCTGGTATTGGGCTCAGTAGCTGAGGAATGAGAGATTAATAAAATAGTTACTATCTTTTCCTTAATGAACTATGTATCTGTTTATTTGTGTGAATATGTGTATGTATATTTATATATACACACATAAACTTTCTGCAAGATTCATATCTGCTCTTTAAATATTCAGATGCTTCTGCAAAAATCTTTAAATCCGGAAAAAAAGTTATACAAATTTAATCCTTTGCAAGGATTGTACTATAGAGGTCATTCTTATGCAAATTCATGTGCTATGCTAAAAGCTAGCTAAACATTCATATAAAAGAAAACTGTGAGGTAGTCGCCACTGAAAATTTAAGCAAAAGCTATCATAAGATAAAAACAGAAACTCAGAGATACTCTTCTGATAAGATATTAAAGTGTGGTAATGTTAGGGTATTACAAAATGTCTCCTCAGAATGAAAATCAATGTTTGTAAAATTAAATTTTCAAGGTAGAGGATTGTTATATTAAATTTAGGCTAAATAATACTCAAAATCAGAAATTTTGTGTTTGTGGGTTTCCATTTATGACAAAACTTATAAATTTTTGTTTTGTTTTATACTCTTACCTCTACTTTGGTCTTTAAACAAGCACCCTTATAATTCTCTATTGCCCATCATTGTGATTTTTGAGCATTTGTTTCATTGCAAACATAGTACACACCACCCATGATGTACACATCTATGACCCTACTCCCTAGCCTTTCAATACATAGCTTCCCTCTAAAGGTACTGTTTCCATAGTTGGCTCTCATAGTGACATTTTTATGAACTCACATATTTTTCCTTTGTATTATTTTACTTTTTTAAAAAAATTAAATTACTCATTTTTCTGCTATTGAATTATATGAGTTCTTTATAAATTTTGGATATGAACACCTTATCAGATATATGATTTGCAAGTATTTTTTCTACTTCATAGGTTGCTTTTTCATTTTGACTCTTTCCTTTGCTGTTCAGAAGCTTTCTAGTTCAATGTTATCCTGTTTATTTATTTTTGTTTTTCTAGCTGGAGGTTTTGATGTGCTATCTCAAAATAAAATTTATTCCTTAACCTTTATTTTCTTAAGTAATCTAGTGTGAACTTAATGTTCATGTGGAAACTATATCCAACACTTCATTTATTCTCTCTTTCTTTGCAAATGTCTTAATCGTTCATTTATTGTGACAAAAAGTCTTGTCATCAAGGAGAATTATGCCCTTTTTTTTCTTTTTTTTTTTTTTAACCTAGGCTAGATGCTAAATGATGTAAGGGCATTTTACACCTAACACTACAGCACTGGAATAAACCAAATGCCCCTTGACTTCCACAATCATAGGTCTCCATTTCACGCAAAAACTGCTCTAGTGTTTTAAATGGTTATCTAATCCTTTGGCTCTGTCTTTTAATTCAAATTCTTTGGGATTATAAGGGCTTCATTTTGTTTTGTTCATTTTCCTGTAATACCAAATTAATCACACTACTGCATTTAATAAACTTCTGGTTATAAACACCAGAGTAAAGACAATTTTAGCTTATTACCTACCCTACACTAAAACTCCCTAAAAGTAACAAAAAATTATAAGTAACAACATTTTAAGTTATTTTAGTCCAAAAATGCAAATCAGCAAGATATTCATGAAGGTCAAAACAACAGCATACATTGTTTTTGCCTTTTCCTATAATACCAAACAGTCCAATTTGGCCAAAATTCCATTCTCCTGTCATAACTCAGTTACTACCAGTTGAATAAAACTTGATGAGTTACTTCTGTAGATTTTCAAGACAGAACTCTGCTTCAGTCTTTTTCTGTAAAATGTCAAGGCTTTAGACAATGTCTGAAATCTGTTTCGGTGCTAATAGTTTGGTTTCCTTTTCTGCCTTGAGTCTTAGTAGAGAGGAATAGCCATAGAGAGAGAGGAAAAGATTGGAACAGAAAAGAATGAGAACAATGGACGTAGACTGAAGCAGGTACACAAATATTATTGCAGTAATAACAAAAATAATACCAAATGATAGAAACAGAAATATGACCTTCAGCTGTGGTTGATACTATCTGTACTTTTTTTTAAAATTGAAAACAAACTTCTCAACATATCATTTGAAAGGTCATAGTGAGCTTCCAGGAATACATTAATAGAAAAGAGGTGAGTGAAGGAGATGGAGGCAAAAAGAATAATCTTACCTACTAACACATTGCACAAAAACTAAAGCCAACATTGCACATAAGAGATCTCTGCAGAATTTATGAAGTTTAATTTTTAAAGTCCAATAAACTTCACCATATTTAAGCCCTTTCCCCAAAATTCAGTTCTTTCTCCAATACCCCATTCTTCAACCAGCTGTTTCCCTGGAGGTCTAACTTCTCTTCTGACATGTTTCCTCTCTATATTTGCAAGCATTTTCCTTAGAAAACAGACAAAAGATGCACCTCATCTTTGAAGCATCTAGGTTGGAGTTATTGATTTCATTTCCTGCTGCTTGTCTTTGCTTAGCCAGCACCAAACTTTCACATGTGAAAACAGATTGAAATGAACAAACAAAAATGGATTTTTAAAGAATCACAAGGAACAGAAAAGATAGAACTGAAAAGGCTTTTTTATAAATCCACTAGTTCAAGTCCATCCTTTTACAGATGGATGTGTTGAGGCTGGATGGGAGAAGGAACTTGCTGAGGGTCAAACCTTTTGTGCAGAATTAATCACATACAATATTTCAAATGTTGTGACTCTGTGGGGATTATCACGCCACCGCAAAAAGTCCCTGCTGGAGCTGTGTCTATTGCACAATCTTAATTCTCCTACGCCACTTAGGGACTACACTATACCCAACCCTACATTCCCAAAGTAATTCTGTTATTAGAAATTCAAAGAGTCCTGGTACAGAATTATCACAGTGCTTCTTCTGTGCCTCTGTGTTCCACATAGAGTAACAGGTTTCTGAATCATGTCCCCATGGACCTTGTTCTCTAATTTTTCTTTGTGCTTCTGAGAGTTTGTTTTCTTTATGTATTCCTTTCTTTTCTTTGTACTTTAAATCCTGCAGCAGTGTGCTATTTTCATAGAGTATTTTTGATCCTCATTTTATCCACTACCTTAAAAAATTTCTCAACAATGTCCTTTATTATATATTCAGCTGTCTGAACATCTTGCCTTGTATCTTTTTTTTTCTACATAAACCATGTTTTCTTGAATTTATCTCACAATAAAAAGGAGATACTATATAAAATTGATGCCTGGTTGATGCAATGAGTTGTTTCCCCCAGAAATATCCTTTCTCTTTGCTTCTTAAATGCTCTTTTTTCATGAATTACAGATAGAAAAATAATTTTAAATAAAATATGTTTCTAAAACCATGTATTAAGATAGCACATCTCAATGTCAAAAAGTTGACTTACTCATGATAAGGGCATATTATTTTCTGAGAACTTAAGGTGTTAAACATGATTTTTCTTAAAAAATATTATTCTGATTTTTCAAATATTTTTAAATGTTATCAAGAAAGGGCTCTATTTTAAAATATTTTAAACATTTATAGAAATAGAAAATCTAAATTACAAAAATAGACATATTTGTTAAAAGGAAACTTCACTTCCAGAGGGATATAATTATTATTAAATGTTAAATTATAAATGATCTTTCAAATACCAATTCAACAATATATTTTCAACCATGCTATATAATTTACCAAAATCGTTTGTTTAGAATTGAATACACAATTGACAAACTTAAATCCATCATCATCTGATGAAAGATATGGATATCCAAGTATACCTCAGTGTTATACAGTTTATGTGATCTATGCTTTTATGTGTCTACTTTGTAAATAGTTGAATGAATTCATAAAGACAAAATACAATTAAATATTTTTATATGGTTTTATATCTTCAAAACCACTAAATCTGGAACAGATATGCCAAATCGTCAGCATTTTGGAAATCTGTGAATTAGGTTAAATATTTAATCATATTATTTTATATATGTTATAGAACTTTAAAACATTTTACATGAAAAATCATTAAATATGTGAAAACAGTCTGTACCAAAATAAAAGGGAATATTTCTCCCAAATACCTGGTGAAAAATCAGGAAAGTAGACATAGATCATAAATAACAAATAAAATCCACACAAAACTGTAAGATATTGATAGAAGTGAGTCCTAACATGAGTGAGTCCTAACATGTTTGAAAGGCTTTAAATTAACCGCCCAATGAATTTACGAATAATCTAAAGCATCTCTAAAATCAAATACCATCAATATTTTATTTGGATAATAATAACTAAAACAAAATGGCCTGTAAGGTAAAGATAAAACAATGAGCATAACTCACAGAAAAAAATAACATCATAAATTTTAGAGAAAATTTAGCATAATTCAAAAAATATTCAAGAAAATTAAGTGCTGCATAATATATTGAAAAATGATATTGATAGTATAATTTTTAATTTCAAAGGTAAATGTATGACAAACGATTTTCAGAAAGAATCCACAACAAGTTTGTTTTTAAAATATTTGCACTCTATTAACTAAAGGACTTAAGACTATTCAGACAAATTCATACACTACAAAAGAATCTTTTAAAATGGTACAGATACCATTTCATAAATAAACTAAGGCCATATAGGTCTAAATAAAACAAGGATAAAGAGAATGTAAATAACTGACTCAAAAATGATTTATTAATGTAACAACATTGTAATCTGCTTGCAAAAGGGTTGATATTCTTATCATGGACCCATGGAGCATTTAGAAAATGTCATCATTTTATAAGCTGCAAAGAAAATGTCATCAAGTTCCAAAATGTAGGTGTTTCGTAATAAAATATGTTATCATCTGGACACATAAGTGAGAGTATGGAAATACTGGTGTAATCAGCTCAACAATGAATAGTTGTTAAATAGAGATACAGATCATTCCTTAAACAGTGTATTTATTTAAATATGAAAAACTGCTTCATGCTTATATACAAAATTATGTAACATTCACAGGTGTGAAACTTATAAATAAAAATAAGTTTTTCAAAAATAAATGCACAACGAGATATATGAAAATATTACACACATTGCTGAATGTACGTTTTAAGACTGTTTTAATGGCAACATCCAACTCCTAGCAACGATTTCTGTTTCACTTATAAATAAGTCATAACAAAGATATATAACAATCACACAACTTCAGTCTCAATCAATAATAAACATTTCTTTTTGCTTATGTGTCTATGGGTCAGCTAGGTTGCTCTGTTGATCTCAGTTGGACGGTGAGGTTCACTTATGCATAACTGATCAGTTGCAATGAGTTGTGTGGCTTTGCTAATCTTGCTGTGATCTTTCCCATATCTGATGCCTCACTGAGAAGATTTGGTCTTTCTCCTCACTGTGGTCTTCCATCGTGCAGCAGGATATTCCAGACTAGTTTACATATAGTATAATCATGAACACATACATGTGCGTGTACATGCAGAAGCACACAAGCCTCTTGAGGCCAAGGCTTGAAACTGTCTCATCATTTCCACCATGTATTAGTCTGTTTGAACACTGCTATAACCACATACCCAAAACTGGGTAATTTATAAAGAAAAAAGGTTTAATTGACTCACAGTTCTACATGGCTGGGGAGGCAGGCCTTAGGAAACTTACAATCATGATGAAAGAAGAGGCACCTCTTATGTAGTGACACGCAACAGATAGTAAGTGAAAGCAGAGAAAAAACTGCCATTTATAAAACCATTAGATGTTGTGAGAATTTGCTATCATGAGAACATCAAGGGGGAAACTGCCCCAATAATCCAATTACTTTTCTTCCTCCATATGTGGAGATTACAATTCAAGATCAGATTTGGGTAGGGACACAAAGTCTAATCATATCACACCACATTCTCTTGGACAAAGCCAGGCACAAGATGAATTCAGTCACAGTAAATGAGCACTACAAAGTTATAGGGAAAAGGTAGAGGATTAAACAAAGTAATAAATTGAGACCACTAGGGTAATTATTCTAACACACTTATTAAATATAAATTTATTCATGTATTCATTTCTATTTTCTACATGAACAATTATGCCACATTGAAAATATTGTTCTATTTCTTACTTTTCCAATCCGTATACCTTTTATGTATATTTTTGTGGCAAATTACACTAGCTAGAAACAGAAATATAATTTTCTCCTTTAGATTTCTTATCATTCAACATTATGTATGTTTGCTCTAAAATTTAATTAGATAACTTTTATAGAACATTTTCTTCTGTTGTTAGCTAACAGTAAAATTTTATCAGATTATTTTATTTCTATTGAAATTACCATATAATTTTTCTTCTTTCCACTGTTAAGATGATGAATTACATTGAAAGTTTTTCACACCCAACTTGATCATTGAGCAGTAAGGGTTGACTCAACAGGTATAGGGTGTTCAAATGCTTTCATTCCAAAGAAAGTTTTGGCCCTAGTCTAGCTTCTGGAATATTCTGCCTGATAAGACTGTCTTTGGTTTGAGGCCTTGAGTCATACCAGATTGTTTTTGCTAACAGTGTGGTTTATGGTGGGGGCCCTGGACCACACAATACCAGTCTGACCTGCTATTGTGAGACTGGACACTGAGTAATTAAAGTCAGTCATGTAGGCACTACATGCCTAAGTAACTGACACTTGATGAAATCCTGAACTGTAAGACTCAGGGAGCTTCCCTGATTGGCAATAATCCATACATGTTGTCACACTTTGTCACTGGGAGATTAAGCACATACTATATAGAGGACAACTGCAAGCTTACGACTAGTCTCTCCTGGATTCTCCCCTATGCACCTCTTTCCTTTGTTGAATTAAATCTGTGTCTTTTTGCTGAAACAAACTGTAAAAATGAACATAACCGTTTTCTGAGTTATAAAATTATCTCTAAAAAATCATGGTATTTTTGGAGTTCTCTGAAATATTCATGATGTATTATCCTTTTTATATGTTAGTGATCATGATTTGCTAATGTGTTAGAGATTTTATATTTAGTTTCAATAGAGAGTTTGACCTTTGATTTTCCTTTTCTTAATGTCAGTGTCAGGTTTTGTATGACTTTTATTTGTGTCTTATGAAATTAGTAGTAAAATATGTATTCTTTCCACTATCTGAAAAAATATATATAATATTGGTATTACTTTTGCCTCAAATGTTTCTTAGAAATTATGATTTCTAAACTTGGGAAGCCATTTTAACTTGGATTTTTTTTGCATAAACATGTATTGTTATGTATTTTATTTAATAAACCCAATTTTATATATTTTACTAGTTTTAATAAATTGTGCTATTCAAGAAATTTATCTCAATTTTTAAATTTATTAATACAAAGATTTTATACTTCCTTATGATGATTTGATGCTTCTAAAATCCTTAATAATATCATTTATTTATTTCTGACACTGGTTATCTGTACCACAGTTTATAATTAATTACTCTTAACTTAGTTTTATCAAGTTAGTCGATTTTTTATGAAGTCAACTTTTGACTTTGTTTTACCTATTGTACATTTTTATTTATTTGTCTTAATTTCTTCTCATTGATGATTTTCTTCCCCTAAATTTTGTTTAGTTTACAATTTATTTTTCAACATGTTGATATGAATAAATAATTGATATTTAGGTTTTTTGACTTTACAACTAAATATATTTAAAGCTCCAACTTTCTGTTTAAGAATAACATTTTTTCCGATAATGTAGATATTCAATATCATGAATTAGTATTATATTTTATTTAAAGTATAACTAAGTGGTAGTATTTAGATATGTATTGCTTAATTTGAAAATTTGATGGAGATGTTCTATTTTTCTTTTTGTTTTGTATTTCTTGATGAATATTACGATAGTCAATGAACCTAATAAATGTAGTTTTAATCATTTTTTATTGGTAAAGATTTGTTTTATGACTTCAGATATGGTAAAATTTGTAAATTATCCTTATTTTGCAATCAGTTTTGAAAAATAATTTTTTGTGTAAAATTTTGAGTTGAAAATGATACTCTGTACTGCATTTCAGGACAAAGTTGATGATTTGGATTTCAACTATCCAGGTCTTATTCTTATGTAAGATTTACAGAGAGGCAATTGTTCTATGCTCCAATTTATTTATTTTTTCTTTTGTTATTAAATACAGGGTTTGTTTCCCACACTGTTAGTACTTTCAAAGCTCATTTGTTACAATTTTCTTAAAGTTTTTCTATGACATTATGTCAGATTTTGTATTTTAATAAATGCACACAAACATAGCTACACGTTATTTTTTCAAAATTTTCAACTTTAAAATTCCCTCTTTAAAGACTCTCTCTTCATTGTGACTTTGAAATCCACAAAAGATAACTCCAGTTTTACCCACAGAAGAAGACAGCTTTTTAATAAAGCTATATATAATAACCTCATGGATACATCTTCAATAATGGTCAGTGACTACTTTTCATTTTAGTCACATATTCTTTGTTCAAGATTGGTGACAATAAGGTGCTATATATTAATTCAATTGGTTCATCAAATATTTTTGAGTATATACTACTGGTTACATTTGTAGGATACTAAGTTATTAAGAAAGATAACATCTGTAGCTTAACTGAGTTTATGTTCAATTGATGAAAATGGATAATTTTAATGAAAGTATAAATATGATGCTCTGATAAATATAAGGTAAGTATAACATGTTTGTAAAGATGAGCTGTGCAGAGAATGTTCAAATCTATGAGGATGTTTCAAGCAGAACAAACAGCATGTTATTTGTGCTAGAGACAGAAGAAGCACATCAAGTTGGAGAATAAGTTTCACAGAGTTTATTGAATTTTGGCAGAGAGTTGGAGATAAAATACACTGCATCATATTGCTTGTGTTATAAATAACATAAGCAGTAAGTTACCCTATTCTTACTGATAACTTATTGCGTGTTTTCCATGAAAACTGAATTCTTAAATTTACTCCCACTTTCTGTGCATTTTAGGAAGAGTTGATCAAAGTAAAAATGATTTCCTTTGATTTGTACCTGAAACATGTGTTTGGTAGAAAATCTTTTCATAACAGATGTACTGTATAAAATAATCAGGATGCACTGAAATCACTCATATCCTTCTTTTTATGACATGATTGCACAGTTAATTATATACATCCTAAACATGTAGAGAAAAGAGAACAGATGGCAAAGGCTTAGTTTAAAAAGAGATAAGTCCATGAAAATAACTTTATTCATCATGTCTTGAATTTCTTTGCTCAAATTATTTTGTTCTGTGGATCAGAAAATGATGCTGCTATTGAAGAAAAATCTCCGAATTTAAGAGCACAATTCTGATATTAAAGTTATTGACGTGTCTCGACAAATGTTACGTCACTGCTATTGCTAGTGAAGAACACACAGAAAGAAATATGTCTTAAATGTCCATAGTGAACAAAACTTTGCTTGAAAGAAGATAATAAACTTCTGAGTTGAGAACACAGCTACTTGTAATTTTAGAATACTTTGTAACACACATATTATATAAATGAAATTATAGACCCAACAAACACTCACTATAATAGGCCACATGCCTTGAAGAGAGAGCCAGTCCTCCCTTAAAATAAATACATTTATTTCATACGCAAAAAATTAGCTTCTTTTCCAGGCTTTTATAATTCACTGAAAGCATAGTTGTAGCCAACTATTTGCTCATTCGGAGACCTGGTGTCATTTTATTACCTCTTCCTCATTATATGGGGATGGATTCAATTTTCCAATCACATAAACTTTGTCTAAAAGCAGTCCCTAATCTGTTTTCTTGTATCCATTCTTACCAACATACAATTTATTCTCTTCATGGCTTCTGGGGGATCTTTTTAAAATATTAATATTAATCATACTTCGCATCTCCTGTGGTTAGAACTTTTTAATGGTATGCTATTTTCTTTAGGAAAAACTCAAATCTTACAGATCCTTACATCTTTTAGCATCTGTTTTATTCTATGACTACTTCTGGTATTTTAGGCTCAGTTCATTAGCAGTATAGGATAAAAAGTCAATGCAAA
Organism: Cacajao melanocephalus; assembly: GCA_963573385.1. Taxonomy (NCBI): domain Eukaryota; kingdom Metazoa; phylum Chordata; class Mammalia; order Primates; family Pitheciidae; genus Cacajao; species Cacajao melanocephalus. The sequence goes on along the minus strand of CAUYLG010041155.1, from coordinate 60,224 downwards.
GATTTTTAGAACCAAAGTAAAACTCTCTAAGCTTAGTCATGTGTTAAATAGAATTATCAATATTGATGATTGTATAGGGTTGTTGTAGGGATTCAGTAAATAGTATTTCTTTTTCCTGAATGTACATTTTAATATGAAATCTATTAATTAGATCTCTTTAATAACAATAGATAATTTGACTTTTGTAAAAAGGAAATATCATAATTGTATAGTTTCTGATCTTTTGAATTCATGAGGGATGAGGGCTATGTCTGTATGCTCACCGTTCTCCTTAGATGCTCTAGCCTCTGCCTGTCAAAATACTTGATAGAGTGGTTAAATGTCAAGAATGGAAGAATCATATGATTAAGCATAGAATGTGCCCCAAGTATGTGTTTCAGTTATGTTTTCTTTCAGGGCAGGATGTTAGTGCAATCCAATGATTGCTTAAGGGCAATTATGATTCCATTTCTTAGACTTAAGACTGGTTGGAACCTCTGGGTAGACTCCTTTTCTCCACTACAGGAAACTGAATCTTTCATATTCTCTTCCCTTAAAAAGAGTACCACTTCAATTAACGCTTGCTCTATGAGCATCCCTGCATTATGTAACACAAAGTAGTTCCTAGATTTGTGCTAAGGAGAACCATGGCAGAAAGCTGTTGTGTGAGTTAGCCTGAGCTTTCAGGGAGTGCCTAATCCCTGTGCTCCGTATTTATTAGAAATGCCAGCTCTGCCATAAAAGGATGATCAGATATGAAGGCAGGCCATTCCTTCTGCCTTGTATAATGTTGCCTTTACCATGAAATGGAAACTTAAAAACATACTAAAGGAAGGGACACAGCAGTCATGACATTTATTGTTCTGATACATTCTATACCACATGTTACAGATGACTGCCAAACTTTTACACTCATTGACAGCCCTGTCTTATCTCTGATAGGTTTTTCTTAGTCCAGATGGGTAGCTTCAGTAGCCTCCCTGACTGCTCCATGCCTGCGCACCACAGAGCTGTATGCACTTTGTTCTCTACTGTTTTAGAGCATATGAAGGTAGAGGAAGGGAAACCTGCTGGACCTCTATAGAAATTTTCTATGGTTACACTGAGAGATGGGAAGCAGTTTAAGTCTCTGCAGCCTCCACCAGGATTGAAAAGGTATCTGAGGGGGCAGCTGGCAGCTTTTCCTTCCCAATGGAATCAGGTCTTCCCCCACTGTGAATACAAGAGCCAGTCACCCCAAAACTTACTTATGAATTTTGTGAAATACAAAGCGACTTGAATCTTAATCATTCTGGAAAATGAAGAAGTATTTCCAGGATCAATACCAAAATGGGCATTAGTTTCTAGACCCTCAGGCCCATTATATTAGTTCTCCTTTGATCTGGGTCTCGGATTAGACAGGTTTGTTACTGACTTGGCTATTTATAATGGGCCTTCTTGCTGCTTGCCTCATTTTTTTTTCCTGAGTCCAAAGCCATTGAAAGCAACCTCTAATATATGTTTTTTCCATTTTCCTTTTGGAAAGAAACAGTATTCTTGGCAGGACTGGCAGTGGCTTGTCCCAAAGGGCCTGAAGTAAATTGCTGGCCTAAAATTTCATTTCAGCTTCATGGTGACTTTATCCAGTCCTTCTACATAATTGAAGTTCTATTCACAAATATAAATCATTCTAGATGTCTAGGTTTGTGAGTTCTGCAGTCCCCTTCACTTCTTTGATAGGGCTGAACTGGGCAGGTTTGAGCACTCAAGGTATGAAGTAATTGGGAAAGACAAAGCCAGCCAGGAAGGGCTTTTTGCAATGGACCTCAGCAGGTTTAGAACTGACTCTAAAGTGTGATTGGAGAGTAGTGATGCTGATGTAAAGATGCTGGGTGGCGGAGGATGACAGGCCAATGAATCACTGGGATTTAAAGGATGGGCCCTTATTCGTGGAGTATGTATATGTATGCCCTGAGAGAAGATACAGTTAAGTAAAGAGGTGGAAACCAGAGCCATAGTGAGGTCTGACAGCAAGAAGGATGCAGGATTTGAGTGTGCTCTGGTGGAAGAAAGGAAAAGGCGTTACTAGTGTGAAAAAAAATCCCTTGGAAACGGAATTCCATAGCAAAATGTGCACTGCAGGAAAAGAGGTGCCCAGAGGTAAAGGAGAGAGCAAGGAGAGTGACAGAGTGGTCAGGCCAAAGGCAACAAATGCTCAGAAGGCAAAGAGGAGTCCACAGTTGAGAGTAATAAAAGGAGAAAATGGAGGGAGTCAGGGCCTCATGGATGAGAGAAAGCATAGCAAAAGTGAGACAGTTGGTGGAGGGACAAACAGAAGATGAATAAACAGTGAAAAGAGCTGTGTGACAAGGAGTACCAAGCAAAGGATATGGAGGTTTGAGTAGAAAAAGTGAGATGGAAATGTGGGGCTGATGTCAGAGTGGTTCCTGGTAACAGGCATAAGACCAGAGATGAGGGTAGATGTTATCACGTAAATGTGGAGACCATTGTATGATAAAGTTAGAATGAGAAAAATGGAAAACAGGAGGGAGAAGGCGGCAGCCAAATTGTGGTGCAGTGAGAGACAATGGACCTCTACAGGTGTGATAACCTGCCCTTTGTTAGCCTAACTGATTCTCTCTTTCTTAGCTGAGAGCTGTACAGACTCCATGCTAGCTTCTTGAGCTGCACAAACCTCATGCTAGTTTCTTCACGTGCCCCCCCTTTCCCTTCCCCTAAGCAAGTAGCTAGGCTAAGCTGACTACAAGCAGACAATGGAATGTCCTTACTGATAAGATACCGAGTTAAGATGAACCAGCAGGATGCATCTGCTGATAGTACCAGCCGCCCCTAGGAATGTGCCTGCTGATAACTGAAAGCCCCCATACCTGCAAATGTTTATTTTTCTGCAATAGTTTACCTTTTAACTTTTGCTTGTTCTGCTTCTGTAAAACTTGTTTTAGCTAGGCTCCCCCTCCCCTCCTTTAAGCAAGGTATAAAAGGAAACAGAGCCCCTTCTTCGGGGCAGAGAGAATTTTGAGCATTAGCCATCTCTCGGTCGCTGGCAAATACAGGACTCCTGATTCAATCTCAGAGTGTGGCCTTTTCCTTCAACTCACTCGGGTACAACAGAGGGAGGCACCACCTGCCAAGAAATTGTCAAACAGTATAGTTTTTTTTTTTGAGAAGGGGTTCTCACAGGGTCAAGTAATTGGGCCTCTATAGGAAACTGAGCAGACAAAGTCAAATTCTAGAATAGTCTGAGATACAGGGGCTGCTAACAGGTCTCTCATAAAGTCTGGAGATAGGTTGAAAATCAGAGTTTGACATGAGTCAGTCATGAAAGCTCTAGATGCAAAGGGAATACAGCGGCATTAGCATCTTTGGTGGGGTTCCCCTACAGCTGATGATGATCTATGGCAATTAGAATGTACACAACTCACAGCAGGTGTCTCAACAATATCTGGCATATTCAAGGTGCTTCTAGAGGGAATTTTGAAAGAAAAAATGCATCAGTTACAGAAAGAAGTATAAGGAAAAAGGGGAAGGCTTGGTGGGCCTAGTGGGGTTATGTGCACCTGACGCATAATGTCTAAACACAGTATGTGCATCTTTAACTTTACAATAGATATTTTACCCTAATCGTATGGTTTTCTTAAAACTTAGACATTCTTTACCCATACTGCCCTCTTTCTCTTATCCACCCTATACGGCTAGAATAGCATAGTCTGTGTTCAAAAGAATAAAGAAGAAAGAAGGAGGAGAGGTGAATGATCTTTTCTAAGGGTAGGCATGCCCTTTGTCAGTCATCACAGCTCTTCCCTAGTAAGTTTTCTAAGCTGAGAAACAAGGAAACTGGTTTTCATGAAATAAAGATAGCAGTCAAAATATCTGTGATGGATCTGCATGTAATAACTTTGTGGGGAGGTGTTTTGGAGTTTTATACCCAGAGAAATCCAATAATGGGTATGAAGTGTATAATAGTCAATAGGAATAATGGGAAGACACACATGTATAACACTTTATCATTTATCAATAATTTTACGTAAATTAAATTATCTAATTATCTCCCCACAAATATCACATGAATCAAGCTGAACAAAGTGTTACTTTAAAGAATGCATATCTGGTTTAGTGCAGTTTAAAAGCTTAAGCTATAAACTACTTGTTCAGAACAGAGCCCAGAATCCCTGACTCCAGAAACTACCATTATTGCCCCCAATCACACACATGCCCCATCTCCAGTTCATTCTTTCATTGCAGAGGATGGGAAGGCCAGGAATGTAAGAAGCATCCCAAATTCTAATGACTTTCTCATAATCTTTCCCTCTGCTGATCAGCAATTCCATAGTCCTTCAAAGGGTGAATTCTTCTGTGAATTTTTGTTAAATAGTTGATTTGTACCCCAAACCTGCTCTTAAAAATCAGCTCTACAGTGTTGTGTTTTTCAGTTCCATCAATTCCTTTATATTCCTCTCTAAGGGGTGACACCAATTTTCTACAAAATTAAGGGCCCTATTTTGATCAGTCCCCTAATTCTCTAAGTTTCACTCATGGGCACCTGGTGTCACTGTTGGCAGCTCCCTGTCCACCCGAGCTTGCAGATGATGCATCCTGGATGGCCTTTCTAATATTTATCCGCATCGTATAAAACCACTGTTGACTGCCACTTTCTCTTGGAATCATCTTGCTCATATATTCCTGAGCCAGGTGACTCTGGTCATTCCAGGATGGGTAGTGCCTCAGCTTTGGGACTGGGTAGGTCCCTCTGGGAGCACAGGCTGTGGGCAGGAGGTTCCCTCGGGTGGGCAGTAGGCAGGTGGCATCCTGGAGCTGCCTGGCCTCCTGTTGATGAAGTCTGCTGATGGAAGTTTAGTGACAGGCACAAGGAAGGCTTCTCAGTGTTCTAAGCTAATCAGGCCACATCGTAATTTGTATTCATTCGATGCTTTGTCCCAAAATCAAGAGGGAACTGACAGAAGACAATGTTCAGACCTCTCCAGAGAGATCTTCTCATGGAAGTCCTTGAATGAGCTGGAGCTATTTTATCTGGAAATGAGATGATGTTAGGATGAAAGAGATCCCTGTTTTTAATAGTTCATTTGTTACAATGGGAGATTGGCCTTGGGAGGTGTTCAAAATGATTTTCTGCAGTGCTGGGACCCAAGAGAAATAACATGGAAAGGCATCATGCAGAAGTTAGCCCCTTGCCAGTTCTCTTTCCGTCAGTTCTGTTCTAGTCCCCAAGGCTTCTCTAATACCTGCTTACCTGCCTCTTTAACAAAAAGAAAGCAGGCCCTGGGCTCTTCCACAGGCGAAAGTGTTTACTTTCATATTGCTCAGGTCATTGATTTTTTTTTTTTGCAGTTGTCTTCTATGTGTGGCAAGTAACACAATTCCATGTTTTCTACTTACATTAATGATATGATATTTATTTTGGAATAATTTTAATTAAATTAAGAAAACGTTAAGTAAATCATGGTAAGAGTGATTTATGGATATGCCAAAAATTATGGAAGAGGCAAGAAAACAAATGGGCATTGGAAACAGCAGTGCAGATTGTTACGTATTGCATTGTGGGGTAAATGGTCTCACTTAAATGTGGCATGTCAGAGGCAGCCAGCAGGGCAGAAGTTCTCACAATAGATGGAGCTTCGAAACATAGGATGTGTTCTTACCAGCAAGCTTCTGGTTGAGGCAGGGAGGCAGAGGAAGACATCATTTCTCAAGGATGCTACAGCAGGGGGCCTGCATGCATCTGGATGGTCCCTAAGGCTCAGCATCTTTGCCAGTGGTAATCAGGGCAAGTCCTCTTTTGCCCATATACTTTCCCCCTCTTCACTCCTCTCTCTCTGACCTTAGGAGAGACTCAAAAAGAGATAAAGGAACACAATGAGGCCTTCTTCAGCTCCAGGAGCCAACAGTTTGTTTATTATCATTTTCCTGTATATTTTGAGGTTGGAGGATAATGCATGCAGCCAGACCACCTGTACCTTACCTCTTGGGAACCAAAGCTAGGAGGCAGCTGTAGGGAGGATGAGTAATGGATCAGCAAAGAGGCAGGCACCCTTGGCTCTGGAACAACTAAAGTCTCCTGGGTGGGTGTGGGGGTCGTGGCAGCACACTGAAATGGAGGAACCAAAGACCAAAGATGTTCCATTCCCAATGCTTCTGTTTTCCTACACTTTCTCATTGCTTCCCTACACCTGTCTGTTTAGAATAATGACTGTAAATGTCATTATAAAGTATCAAGCATGGCTGGTTATAGAAGTCTAGGCAGTGCCTCGCTGTCTCTGACTCAGTCCAACACCCACCGTCTCTGGTGGGACAGGTCTCTACTTTGGACCTGATTTCTTCTTTGAGGTCTAGACACCAGTTTTCAGCAGCTGCCAAACAGTTTTTCTTGGCTGAGCCTCTTCACCGTGTGCATTTATTGGTCAGCTTATTTTATTGCTTTGACTTAGATTTCCATGGAATATGAACATGAGAAGAGTCTTTCTGTCAAACACTAGGAGACATTTCACGTATTGCAGCCCTGAGTATTTTCAGAGTTACCTCCTTTGAGAAAAATTGCCTTTCCCTGGGGCACATGATCAGCAATGGGAGAGTATAAGGATAGATGAAAAAAGATTTTCTCTCTGTCAATCTTGAACCCTTCTTTGAGTTTCTTTATGTTTCTTTGTTTTTCTCCCTACTTACTTGTGTTTTAAGTTGTTGAAGACAAGTGACTTGGTTTGACAGTTTTTTTGCTTAGAGGACATGCCAAATTGTGGGGCAAAATCCAGTGTCGGACTTTGAAACCACTTTTATTGGAAGAATTGACTGAGCATACAAATTATAAATTGTTAGCATAAACCAAGTAATTGCAATAATAATACACACAGCTTCTTTTCTGTCAGGCTGGTCCAGATCAATAACCACAAACCATTTATCCCAGACAGTGTTCTTACCTGAGCCCTGATGGTCTCATTCATAACACCTGTAAGTAAGCCATCCACCTCTTGACCCCTTATCACTTTATTTTGAGCAGTCAGCATCTCAGACGCATCACTTTTTCACGTGACCTTGGGGAGAAAACACTGCTCTTCCCGTGTTGCCAGAGTCCCAAAGTCATCCTCTACCTTGAACGCTTTTATTTTAAAATAATAGTGCCACTCATTTGGGAAGGTTAGCTTGGACTCCAGCTTATAAGGATTGTCCAGCAAATAATTGAAAGATTAGAGGAACAACAGCTCATGCCTCTGTGGCTCGTGGCTCCCCAGATTTGCAGGGAGTGCCTTTACAGCCAGAGATGTCCAGCCTCCTGCCCCACAAATTAGGAGGAAGCAGATAAAAGCTTTGCACAGAAATGTGCAGCAAAAGTACAAAGATTTGGATGGAAAAGATATATAAGAACGTCAGCACAGATGCTACCTCGGGACAGAGAAAGAGAGAGAAGAAAAGAGAGAGGGAAGAAACTGGGTAAGAGAAGAACAAGATCTTTCTGTCACCTTTGCTTTTTACAAATTTGAAGCAAAAATGCCCCCCAAAATCAGCATTAAATCTAAGATGTAGGTATGTGAGTCCTGATACATTAGTCTTTGTATTTTCTGTGTTTAGAACAATTTCATTACATATGTATATATACACATACATATATTGTGTGTGTCTATGTCCATCTAAAATGATCAAAACGCTTAGGATCCAGTTAAAATAATTCATTCAAGTGCAGTGTGAAAGCGGCCATTCAGGGATACACAGACACCAAAAAATGGCAAATTTCTGGTGTTCCAAGAATCCAGTGAAATACCCCTGGTGTGGGGAAAAGTGAAGATCATTTATGGAGGCAAAATGGAGGTGCTAGACAGAGTCACGGCATCTTCCATGCAGTGGCTAACACAGAGATGTAAGATTTGACTGGCTACTGTTGATTTCATTCTAAGGGGGTTGCTTAGCATTTTATGATGAAGAGGTAACAATGACAAAGGTCTCTACCTCGCACATCATTCAGACTGGTCTGAAGGAAGTCTGGAAGTCTGGTGAGTGTCTGGGCTCTCAACGCAAAAGTCAGGAAGCAGCGGTCATGCACCAGGGAAGAAAAACAGCCTGCTCTCATTCTGAGTTCTGCTCCATTTTTAGGGCTTAACTTTCCTCTAGGCCTAAGAAATTTGGAAGGTCCTGAAATTTTCTTTTCCTTTTACATATATGTATGTATATTTTAAAAGAAAAAGGAGGCTGGGCTCAGTGGCTCATGCCTGTAATCCCAGCACTTTGGGAGGCTGAGGCGGGCAGATCACCAGGTCAGGAGATCGAGACCATCCTGGCTAACAGGGTGAAACCCTGTCTCTACTAAAAATACAAAAAATTAGCCGAGCGTGGTGGCACATGCCTATAGTCCCAGCTATTCAGGAAGCAGAGGCAGGAGAATCGCTTAAACCTGGGAAGCAGAGGTTGCAGTGAGTCGAGATCGCACCGTTGCACTCCAGCCTCGGTGACAGAGAGAGATTTTGTCTCTAAAAAAAGAAAAAGGAAAGGAAGGATGGCAGAGCAGTTTGTGAGATTTTCCCCCAACTTGTCTTCCCTACAGGGGGCCTTTTCTAACTAAACTTAAACCAATACACAGAAGATAAGTTATTTATAACTAAATCAAAATGTAAATTCATTTCCCCTGAGTTCAGTTCTGAAAAGGACTGGGGAATTCGGCTGTTAGGAGTTTTGAAGTGAATTTTAGGGTTTAGCCACAGGATACCCTAGATTAAGTATGTCATAGAGAATTGAAGAATTTAGACACCTGGGGAAAAGCTGGTCAATGAACAGCAGTCCCTTCTCTGAGTGAAAAAGTAGCTTCTGGTTAACTTCACAGGAGCACTGAACTGTCCTAGGAGCAGGAAAGACGTTGCTATAGTAACACTCAGCGTGGGGTGAGATGGAAAACGGGATTCAAAAAGGATATTTTCCTCCTATCTGCTTCTTTCCCTAAAGATCATTAAGAAGTCACCTATCCATAGCTAGCAGAAAAGAAATCCTATTTAGCCTTAAGGGTTGAAAAAGCCCACTTTTTCACCTGGGAAAAATAGGAGCTGCTCCTGTGTCCTGGGGTACAGGGTAGCTTTTAGCTGAATTTAGGGATGTTTAGTTGAGGGAGTGGTTATTTTCCTTTTCTATGTATACAGCAGAAAAATGGGTTGATGGATGGAATTAAATGGCAATTTACAGAAACCCAAAGAGCTGTCTGTTCCGCAGTTGCCGCCTCCCACGTGAACCTCCCTCACTCCTGGCTCCATATTCTCAGTGTGGGAGGGTGGTTATAAATTAGATGAGGATAAATTGTTTCATTTGTGCAGAGCTTTAATTTGATACAGAGGGGAGGTCTAATAAATCATGGGTAGAAAGGAGGCTGCATTTAGTTTAAATGTTAAAGTATAGTTCAGGTTAACAAGGTTAAAAATAGATTGCTCCAGGAACAGGTATGGATTCCTTCCATGACGCTCAGCCACCACAAACATCCTATTCCTTTTATGCTTCTACACAAAGTCAGATCTGGCTCAGACGCCAGGCTTCAGGGCACCAGAATCGGCATTTGGGTTGGGGGGATGGGGCTTTCCCCTCCCACAGCTGCGTAAGTCCCAAGCCAGACCTTTGGGTCAGTATGTCTTCTGGCATCTACCAGTTCCTCCAAGTCACTCTTGACCCTCAAAACTTCCCCAATGGCCTGTAAGCATGACACTCCCTGCTCAGCCCCAGGCAGCCTCCAAGACTCCCTTCCCAAAGCCTTCTTCCGTTTTTTTTGTTTTGTTCTCTGTGTTGCCAAGGCTGGAGTGCAGTGATGCACTCCAGTGATCATAGCTTACTGGACTTCCAGTGATCCATAGCTTACTGGATCACTCCAGTGATCATAGCGGCCTTGACTTCCCCAGGCTCAGACGATCCTCCCACCACACCATTACCACCCTGCCCTCCAGGTAGCTGGGGCCATAGGCCTGTGCCACCATGCCCAGCTAAGTTTTATATTTTTTATAGAGACAGGGTTTCACCATGTTGCCCAGGCTGGTCTTGAACTCCTGAGCTCAAACAGTCCACCCACCCTCTTTGTTTATGCTGCTGCCCTCTCTGCTCTGGCCCCTGTCCCTGCCACTCCATCTCCCCACAGGAAGCTTTCCAGAACTAAGGCCTCTGAACTCTCCGGGAGCAAAGGAAACCACCAACCTGCAAGGCTGTCGAGATGGAGGGGAAGGGAAACCCCTCGTATTCTTTGCCGGCAGCCAATAGCAGGAAAGTGTGTCCAGCTCATTGCTGCACGCAGTCACCTGGCCCTGCAGGTGAAGGGAGACCATGTGCTCTGCCCTATGACATGCAGACGCAGCGCGGGGCAGCTGGCCTTAAGTATGCTGCACTGATCACACTCGGCCACAGCACGGGTGGATGATACAGGTGGCCTCACTCTCCTGCTGCCCTGTCGGCCACTGGGATGGCAGTCAGTGGATACGTAGATGCCTTAAAGTCCAGAAAAGGGATCACAGGCAGGTGTCTTCCTTCAAACTTGGAGAAAAGAGTCTTCCCTTATTCCACTCAGAGGTGTCCATGTATAGGAGAAAGGGGAGGGTAGGCCTCAGTTCTCCATTCCTCTGATCAATCTACCCTGCTTGACTTGGTGGCCAAGGCACCACTGATCCCCTCATGAGCCCCCAGCAGCTGCATCTAGCCCGAAGGGCATTCCTCCCCTGGGTCAGCGCCAAGCAGCAGCAGGTCATGTGCCATGTATGTTTTACTGACCTGTCTTCATAGGTCAGGCAGCCTCTAAGTGGCCATCAGAAAGTTGAGTCCCCTCGGGGACTCATGCCTGTAATCCTAGCACTTTGGGAGGCCAAGGTGGGCAGATCACCTGAGGTCGAGAGTTCGAGACCAGCCTGACCAACATGGAGAAACCCTGTCTCTACTAAAAATACTAAATAAATAAATAAATAAATAACCAGGGATGGTGGCATATGCCTGTAATCCCAGCTACTTGGGAGACTGAGGCAGGAGAATTGCTTGAACCCAGGAGGCAGAGGTTGTGGTGAGCCGAGATAGCGCCATTGCATTCTAGCCTGGGCAACAGAAGCGAAACTCCATCTCAAAAAATAAAAAAGAAAAGAAAAAAGAAGAAAGTTGAGCCCCTCTCCCCATTCCTATCTGACTGCTCTACACTCAGGCACAGGGAGATGTGTCGTCACTGGGGATTTGGGAAGGCTGAGCACGTCAAGTTCAAGGATTATGGGTTTTAGGCGGATGTTCAGCCCTGGCATCTGGTCCCTGAAGCCCAGTATATTCTTGGAATCCAGAGTAAGATGTAGGCAGGGGTTACCTAGAAATTAAAAAAAAAAAAAATAGATACTGTGCCAAACAACCTTATTAGAAAAAAAACATGCTAAGGATAAATGAAAATGCAGACTGGAGAGGTATTGGCTTTTTTTTTTTTTAATAAATATTACTTGCCTTAGCAAAACAGGAATAAATCCATTAGACTGATAACAAATACCTCTGGCCAAAACCACAGGAAGGCTTTTTTCAAAGCAATTGAAATGCAAAATAAATTACATGTAAAGATTCTGCCCATACAGTATGTCAGGAGTGCCGGTCCATTCATCAAGGGGAACAAATGTTTTCACCGCCACGCGGTAGCGCTCATCCAAAGCTCGCTGTTACTCAGAAGCCCTCACTACCCGCAGACAGGCTGAGCTCAGTGAATTAGCCTCTCAGGAGGAACTCAGCTTTTCAGAGCACAGCCTCACCAGGTCAATTAATATTTGCTGATTGAATGCCTGCTCTGCGTCTCCCACTAACCAGGGGCTGCACGGACTTCTTGGAGCATGGCAAGCACCCCAAGCACTAGTTTAGTCTAAATGGAGAAACAATGCATGGAAATGGAAATGCAGGAGTAAATTTGGGAGATCTAATGACCTTGAGGAATTCGCACAGACATACACATTCCCAGAGGAAGGTGGTGGGGACGCTTTGGCTAAATCCGTTACAGAGCTCTTTCTGTTCATCAGAGAATGTGTCTCTATCTCAATCATTTCCTAAATAGGAAGGACAAGTTGACAGATATTGGGAGCCTCTTCCTGGCAAGAGGGTTTCCTTGGGAAGCTCACTCAGCCAGGCCCATCCCATGAAGCTGCCCTCGGATGGATCCTGGAGAAACAATATCTGCAGCTCCCACCCACTGGGCCTGGCCTGACCGCTTCCCAGTCCTGGGAGCTGAAGCTCTGAAGCTCACTGGCCCCACCCAGGCTCCCACACTTTTGCTCTTTGTCTGCCTAAGGCCTAAGCCTGAGGCCTCCTAAGTTAGTTCATGCACATTGAATCCAATTTCATGTAAATTAAATGCTAACCGGCTGCTGATGCAAGCATCTCTACCTTTGTCATTTAAAGTCACAGGCTCCTTAATGACTGCAATTAGGCAGCTCAGTTATTACTTGAGCTAGAGACACTTAGAGAGGCATCTGTGACAGCAAAATGCTCAGCGTGCTCCACTCTTTCCATTAACCCCTTGGCTCTGCCTACTGGGACATCAGTGTAGGCAGGAGTAATATTAGCAGCTGAAGCACATTTATTTCTACCAGAGGTAAAAGTGGCAGAACTCAGGATTGCAGAGGATTTCTCTTTTTTGTTTGTTTGGTTATGACCATTTTAAAAAACACGTTGTTCTTATAAATTGCAGTATGTACTGTCCACTCTGGGTTACCTATTTACCACTAATAATTTATATGGTGTGATTTCTAAAACTACTGTCAGGCTTCTTTCCTCACAACATTACAAAATCTGTGCGACAATGAACTTATCTTCCAGTGTGCTTGGTGTGAGTACCTCTCAGGCTCCCACACCCTGCTGTGCTTCTTGGTACCATCGAACTCTTGTGCTTGATTTGGGCAATGCATGCCAGTTCCCCCAATCCACGCGGTATATTGGTTAGTACAAGACCACGCATGGGCCAGGCGCAGTGGCTCACGCCTGAAATCCCAACATTTTGGGAGGCCAAGGTGGGCAGATCCCCTGAGGTCGGGAGTTCAAGACCAGCCTGACTAACATGGAGAAACTCCCCGTCTGTACTAAAAATACAAAATTAACCAGGCGTGGTGGCTCATGCCTGTAATCCCAGCTACTCAGGAGGCTGAGGCAGGAGAATTTCTTGAACCTGGGAGGTGGAGGTTGTGGTGAGCCAAGATCATGCCATTGCACTCCAGCCTGGGCAACAAGAGCGAAACTCTGTCTCAAAACAGACCACACGTATTGGAGGAACTTTGCTCCCTGATTCTAATCCCTACTCATTTGCTTCACCTCGAGCAGATCACTTAACCTCTCAGAGCCCCAATTTCCTCATCTGCGCACGGGGGAGAATGGCTTGCCTAAGTAGCAGGGTGACCAATGACACAAATGAGACAGTTTATGTTAAACTACTGACAGAGAATGATACAAACATTATGTTTAGTTGTTACGATGTCCAAAATGAAAGGGAAGAGAACCTCTCTCTTTTATTATTATTATTATTATTATTATTATTATTGTTTTTGAGACAGAGTTTCGCTCCCAGGTAGGAATGCAGTGGCGTGATCTTGGCTGACTGCAACCTCTGCCTCCCAGGTTCAAGTGATTCTCCTGCCTCAGCCTCCAGAGTAGCTGGAACTACAGGTGCACACCACCATGCCCAGCTAATTTTTGTATTTTTAGTAGAGACGGGTTTCACCATGTTGGCCAAGATGTTCTTGATCTCCTAACCTCATGATCTGCCCGCCTTGGCCTCCCAAAGTGCTAGAATTACAGGCATGAGCCACCGTGCCCAGCCGAGCACCTCTGTTTTGCATGCTGGCAGAGGCTCTCGGTAAACTGTTCATCTTCACGGCTGCATGCTAGCAGCTTCGTTGAAAAGCATTCATGGGTGTTTGTGTGTGAGCAGGGCCTTAAAGGAACAGTTAAATTCCAGACCACCTTCAGGTGGGAGTCCAGCCAGTCCAGTCCAAGCCAGTGAAGGCTACCCCTGGTCCAGGCTGCCACCTTACATACAAGCAGTGCAGCCCTCCCGCCTGGTGGTGGGGAACAGCACACTATTCAGTGCCTTCTGTACTCACCCACTAAGGAGAAGGTCGTGTGAATCATCAAAAGGTGAAGCCCAGGATTTTAAAATCATACCGAGGAACAGTTCTGAATAAAAGCCATCTGTTATGATCACTAAAGTAAACCTTTTTGTGGACAGTAAGGAACAGTATCTTAAATCTAGCCATCAAGAGTAAGGACTTTAAATTCATTTCATGGTGTATTTTTTGCGCTAATCATTTTATGTTTTTACTTATCGTAGGAGATGGAAACCCCTTCAATGACTGCACTGACTTTTGAAGTGGGGAAATAATTCTCCTTCAATTTCAGAGAAATTGAAGTTTACTTAAAGATGATTAAAAAATCTTTCTGACAGACTTTGAGAAGGTCTCTCTTCTGACTGCTATAATTTTAAATAATTCAGAGCCAGCTTGGCACATGTATGTTTATTAAAGTAGACATGAAAATAAAACTGACTAGCGTGGTTGCATCAGTCCACTGAACAGTATCTCGTCTTACATCATCTCCAGAACTTCTAAAGTGAAAACCAGAAACGCATTGGCAGCGTCCTCCCGGCCTGCTTGGCTGACTGGCATGAGGCAGAGCCGGCTTTATGTACTTCCTGAAGACCTTTCCTCCGTGGTAGCGCCTTTACCAGTGGCCAGACACTCTTCTCAGAGAGTCAGAACAGCCAGCCCGGGAGGGAGGGAGGGAGGGAGGGAGGAAGGAAGGGAAGATGCCGGATGGCTGAGGAGACCCCAGGCAGGCGGCAGCTGCATCCTGGCTCTTTCTGGGGCCCTGAAGGCCCTGGGATTCCTTGACAGCAGAACCTGTAGCAGCAGGATCAGCTCCTGGAAGTGCAGGGAAAATGGAGCTCTCAGGACTCCAGATTCTTTCTTTTTTGGACATAGAGTCTTGCTCTGTCGCCCAGGCTGGAGTGCAGTGGCGTGGTCTTGGCTCACTGCAACGTCCACCTCCCAGGTTCAAGCAATTCTCCAGCCTCAGCCTCCCAAGTAGCTGGGATCACAGGTGTCTGCCACCACGCTTGGCTAATTTTTTTTTTTTTTTTTTAGTAGAGACGGGGTTTCAGCATGTTGGCCAGGCTGGTCTCAAACTCCTGACCTCAAGTGATCCATCCGCCTCAACCTCCCAAAGTGCTGGGATTGTAGTCACGAGCCACCATGCCTGGAGAGGACCCCAGACTCTTTCTGTAGCTCACAAATCAACAAAATGTGTACATATGTGAACTGTGATGCAGACCTCCCAACCCAATCCAAAACTGCCATGAACTTGGGCTTCTCTTTGCACTGAAGCAGTGATGTCTGAGCACCATGATTCTCCGCAGAGCTGAGCTCTTCCTTGCTCTTCACCAGGTTCTCTCCCGCTTCTCCCGTGGCAGTCACAGCTTTGGCTGTGCTGTGTTTTGTGCTGCAGACAGGCCCTTTCTGACTTTATTTGACTAACACCCTCCCCAGAACCCCTGAAGGTGTTTAGCTGGTTGAAATTCAAAAATCCCTCTGAGATGCTTTTAGTTCAGAACATTTTTGTTAGGAAAACCCTCTCTCTCTTTGCCAATGAGATTTTGCAAGGACAATCCCATCTTTCTCTTTGTCTTTCAGCTGACATTTTAGTCTTAAATTTTCTAGGGACACCTTCAGTTCAGCCTCTTATCACATTAGATTCTTATTTGTATTCTGGTGAGATGCTGGTCTTTAATATTCTGGAAGACAAATAAAGAACCCTCAGAAAACCCAGGGCCGTTCAACTTTCTACCTTCAGTCCTAAATGATGTCAGGCAGCTCCCAAGAGCTTCAGGTGGCATTAGAAATATCTCTTGGGTTTGGAAAGGGCAGTTTAGACCCAAGCAATCTCAGAATGCATTTATGATAGATATGTTATGAATTTTTACTGCCTCACCTCTTCACTTCCTCCCTGTCTGCGAGGTAGAACAAGGATTTTCTTATTCATTTCTAGCAAGTTCCAGAGCCCCAGTGAGGAGACCCTCTGTGTCTGCCAGCCATGTCTTTGCAGAACAACTCAGTGTATCCCGAGAGGCAGCCCCTGTAGCGGCAGCAATGGGAAAATGCCAGGCTTCTCAACCTCCGTGTCAGCCGTTATTGACATTTGGGGTGGGATAATCCTTTGTCATGGGGACTGTTCTTTGCATTGTAGGTTGTTTAGCGGGAGTCTCTGGCCTCTGGCACTCTGTAGTGAGACAGTGAAAAATGTTTTCCAGACATTGTCAAGTGAGAACTTCTGACATAATGGGAAGAGTAAAAACCTAGAGCCAAAGTACTGACACTCGAATCTCAGCTCTACTTGGGTGACCTTGACCAAGTCTATCAGAGCTCATAGGACCTGCCCCACAAGGTAGGTTGCCTGGATAATTAAACCCAATGATGTGGTAGGTTTCAGCACGTTTAGTGAAGCCAAATCTCTTATCATTTGTTTTCGTAATTAACGGCAAGAATTACGCTAAGATGCACAGTAAGTAATAAAAATCCATCTTCCTCCTTTCAACAAAAGTAGACTTCTAGCCCTTTGGCACAAACTGGTTTAGTTCAGTGTGGATGTAATGGGCGCCGAGATTCAGCTTTATCATGAGAAAGAGAGGACATTTCACTTCAGGTGGTATCTCTCCTGTACCCCTTGAGAGCTGCTCCCACGCAGTTAATGGCGCCCAGATAATCACAGATGGAGCTGCCTTCGGGTTGTGAACAGAGCTCTGGGTGATTGCACACTTTCATTTATCTGGCCTATTTGCATTCGCACTGATTTGCATTTCTACGTCTCCCACAGCTGACACTTGTTTTTCTAATGTTGCGATTCCAAAGCACTTTTCTGATTGCCACGTGCCTGCTAGGAGAGCTCCCCATCAGGCGAGGGTTGCAGCTTCCTTCCTGGCTCTGCCCTCTTGATTTCCTCTGTGTTTTTGGAGGGAGGCCAGTTGTCGGGAGACCGCACCTGCCATGAGCCCGCGCCTAATGAGTCATTGTTCTTCTGAGGAGCTCCTTGGCATCCACTTCCTTTCAGCTGTGGCATCGCAAGACCTTGCCTGCCTTTTTCTCTGGATTACACCTGGGACCCGCTACATTATGTTACCATGACAAGAGTCACCTTACTTTCTCTTTTTGAAAGTGAGATTGACCTTCCCCCTGTTTCCGAAAGAAATGCGACTTAAAATTTAAGAGTCTGTAGCAGTCAGCTTGAGAGAGCCTACTCTGAAATTGCTAAAAGAACAGTTTCCATTTAAGAATTTAGCGACAGTGCTAAGAACATCCAACTCCTACCTTTTTAAGCTTCTTATGTGCTTATATTTCTTAAAACAAAATGGCTATGTCTATTCCTTGCTTTCTGTAAAAGGCATACTCATCAGTTTAATACAGTGTATGTTGTTAATTTTCCTAAGCCAATTTACAAGCAGCATTGGTCAAAATAGCTACCTGTGGGATGATTACCCAAATATCTAATAATGATAGAGCACTTAACAGTTTACTAATCCCTTAACAAAAGTCCGTCATCTATTTTTCGATTTTCTTTTCTCTTTCACTGTCCACATGACCCATGCATTGAAAGATTTAGATTTCCTATTTCCCCGAAGTGGACTGTTTTCCCTTCCTTTCTCAGTGAAATTAAGAAAACCTATGAGTATGCAGTGTCTTCTGCCCTACATGCCTTGCATAAAATTTAACAGAATTCTTCCTGTAAGTGAATTTGAAAGAAAACAAGAACACTGAATATTCCATTTAATAACAAAACTTCTGGGATAGACCAACTTCCTCAGTGGATTAAATGATGTGCAGATTATATTAACCCATGGAATATGGCATCATGACCCTGCACATCATCACCCTGACTTGGTATGACTCAGACCAGCTCTGTATTTTTCAGCTGAGGATAGACGTGGGCTCATGTAATGACTGTGTCAATTACAAGGGAAGAATAAACAAACATTTACCCGTCGAGTAGTCACCAGCAACCTTCTTTCAGTGGATAGACCAGTGTTCCTACTTGAGGAAAGGTATTATTTATTTTAATAGTCGCGGAATGGTCACTTTCAAAATATGCCTTTGACTACATTATGCTTATTTTCTGACTAGCCCCATTTAGGTGACTTAGTAGGTACACTCATGTTACTATTTTGAGAAAGGCATTATTTAATATTCCTTTCAGGAACACATTAATATACAATGTCAGAATTATGATGCTTGGCTTTTATACACAGCCTGTCCCAGCTCAGGTGAGGTCACATCCTTTGGCTATCCCCATGTAAAAAGTTAAAGGGGGGCCCCTTTCCCACACAGCAGACAGCCCAGCCCAGGCTCCCCTACCTGGCGCCATCCATGCCACCAGTCGCTGCCACAGTGCATACAGGAGTCCCCGCTTATCTGTGGTGTCGATTTCTGTAGTCTCAGGTACTCACAGTCAACCGAGGCCCAGAGATAGTAAATGGAAAATATAAGTTGCTCAGTGTTCTGAGTAGTGCGATGGAATCTTACACCCTCCCACACGGACGTGGATCCTCCCTTTGTCCGGCATCTCCACGCTGCAGACACTACCTGCCCAGTAGCCATTTAGTAGCCATCTGGGATAGCAGATCTATCGATCACAAGAAGAAGGATGGGATCAGGACAATGAGATATTTGGAGAGAGAGGGAGCCCACATTCACGCAGCTTGTGTTGCAGTCCTGGCACCATTATGCCTGCTCTGCTGTAGCGCTGTTGTTAATGTCTTACTTTGCTTAATTCATAAATTAAGCTACATCATAGGCATGTATGTATAGGAAAAAACATAGCATATATAGGGTCAGTACTACCTGTGATTTCAGCATCCCTTGGGGGTCTCGGGACGTATCCCCCTTGGATAACAGGGGTGACCGTGACAGTGACATAAGCACCCTAGTTGTTATTTTCATAGGCACTGCTACCAAACTTGTAAACCTCTTCACTGTACCCAGGAGTGAGAGCTGCCAAGGGTGACCGGTCTCCCTAAATGGATACCAGGTGGAACCTAACACGTGGAGAGAGAAGAAAGGCGAATTTCAGACAATGAAAGCTGCTCTTACAGATACAGACATTTCAATAGCCAGGAGACGCTGAGGAATGGCTCCTCATCCAGGTGCCCTGTGCATAGAGCTGCCTGCAAGCAGCCAGCCAGGATAATAAGAGTCAGCCCCAGGAGGGGACAGGTCAGAGCAGGAGTTTCAGTTTGACCCACGTTCCCATCATGGCTTTATTCTTTCCCTTCCATCCTCACTTCCAAACAGCCATTCACCCAAGCAGCTCATGAATGCAGGAACCTACCTGGACATCACAGATCACCAAAAATTTAACCCTCCCAGGGAGCAATTACAACTCCAAAAAGGCATTATTTGCACCCCCCTCAAAAAAAAACAGACTTTGAGTTTGCAAAGAATGGCCAAAAACATTCTAGAATGACATGTCTCTATGTGACGCCTCCTCTTCCAACCCAGAGAATGAAGTCCACCTGGTGAGAGCACACAGCAGACCCTCCCATCCCGCCCCCTGCTCTCTGTCCCTCCCATCCCGCCACCTGTTCAATGTCCCTCCCATCCCCCCCCCCCAGCTCCCTGTCTTTGCCATTCCCTCCTTCCCAAGTCATTGCTGGGAGGAGGGGGAGGACCTCAGGGCCTCCCAGGCAGTTCTTGAGGAAAACCCACACTTCCTGAGGAAAGGAAATCCTAGAGGAGTTTTCGTGTAGACACAGATTTTATTTGGAAAAAAAAAAATCCAGAAATAAATACAACTGCCTGGGAAACTAACTATATTTTACGTTTTGGAATAATTTAAGTATCATTCCTGGTAAAGGAAGTGATGCAGAAAAATCAAGAGAGCTCGGAAGGCAGAGAGAGTTGGATAGGCAGGTCCTGACTCGTCGGTGACCTTGAGCAGGTCCCTGACACCTCTGCAATTCCATTTCTGCAATCGTAAAGCAGGGACAGCAATGACACCTACGTTGTTATATTTTAAATTAACACATTTTATTTTTTTAATGCGTTTAATATTTGTAAATGTTTGTAAAGCTCGTATTAATATTTGCAAAGCTCTCCGCACAAAGTAGCAGCTCAGTGGTGCTTTATAAACGACATTAACAAAATGACTTCATTTACCTTCACAGGAACCCTTTGCATTAGGGATTATCCCCAATCAGGCAGGAGGTGTCAGAGCATGGTTTGATAAAAATAGGGTACAGCTATCCAGGGAGTGTTTTAGGACAGTGGAAATGTAACCGCTGATAATGCGTGTCCAAAATGTTGCTTGTAAAATATTATCTTGCAGAATGATTTTAGAGTGAAATCATCTCTCTTTTTTTCTGGCAAAGCTTTGAATTCCGCCCAGTTTACCTTCATTATATCCAGCTGCACAAAAGCCCGTGTGTTATTCCTACGCCTGCTGTTTCACCAGACCTGTCTGTTCACATTAACCTAGTTACCAGTGGAACAAAAATGCAGTTGGCCAAAGGTTACATTTCTTTGTCGTGAGCACAAGAGAGCAAGATCATGCCAGGCAAAAGCTTTCAGTAAATTTCAGCCAAGCACTTGGGCTTCTTCCCAGGAACTCTTTAACCCCCCCTTCTCCTCCCTCCCAGAAACATGCAGGCTACGTTGCCCTTGGTGTTTTTCCTTGCCAAACTCGTGGTCTTTTTTTGTTTTGTTTATTTTCAAAGATGCACCTATTACAGAAAGAAATGCTTCTGAATTTCCTTCAGCATGCCCCGCAGTTTTAGGAGCTTGAAGATTTTCATGTTTCAAATTACGTCAAGCTTTTCAAAGCACTTTCCCTACTTCATCTATAATCCTGAAGAGATAGGTGAAAGGGGTTTCGTAAATCTGCATTTTGCAAATGAGAAAATTAAGGCTCTGGGAGATGATATGACTTGCTCCACGGTTACACAAGTAGGAAAATAAAGACCCCCATTGTGCGTTGATTCTAGAACAGTCTGTGTTATACTCGTGTGTCTACACAAGCCAGCACACACCCCAGCCTTGGAGAGGACATTGTTCTGAGGAATTGGGGCCCAGTTCCTGCCACATGGGCAGTGCTGGCTACAGGAAGACAGAGTCTGGGAGCAAAGCAGAAACTCAGGGGAATTCCCTGCCACCCGGCAGGCAGATTCCAGCCTCCCTCACCCTATACCACGGACATTAGCCTGGTTTAATGGCAGAGGAAAAAGTACACAGAAAACTTTAAGCAGACATAGAAATAAGTCATCGTTTTCCCTGTGATCTATGGCAGTGTTGAACTGGAATAGCAGACTGGCAAAATCTCTTGAGTAAAACAGCAAGTAAATAGAATGCTTACTATTGGAATGGGGTGGAGTGGTGGTCTTCAAACTGCATTCCTTATCATACAGTCACCACATACAAAATTTTGAAAACAGTGTACCTCCTCACAAGTGTTTAAGTCCATCTATAAAATCTTTCCTAGGTTTAAGTAGTAGCAAAAAGTGAAATTCCTGGAATATTATAAAAACTGACATTTTTTTTGAGACAGAGTTTCACCCAGGCTGGATCTCGACTCACTGCAACCTCCGCCTCTTGGGTTCAAGTGATTCTCCTCTCTCAGCCTCCCCAGTAGCTGGAATTACAGGCATGTGCCACCACACCCAGCTAATTTTCGTATTTTTAGTAGAGACAAGATTTCATCGTGTTGGCCAGGCTGGTCTCGAACTCTTGACCTCAGGTGATCTGCTCACCTCAGCCTCCCAAAGTGCTGGATTACAGGTGACAGCCACAGTGCCCGGTCTAATACTGACATTTTTTTTTTAATGAAAGAAGTGATATGATACAGCAATCTTTTAAATGACAGATATAGAATCTGAACACCATAGGGCCCACATCATTCATATTATAAATACATAAATGGGCTGTTCCTCATCAAAGGAAGATTTATATTGTGCCTCATACTCCTGGTAGTCCATTTCACTTTCCTCAATCTCTAACATATGTTTTTATACTTAAAAATCTTTTATTGGTCATGCAGTATATATCTCTGTAATGAAAATATGTAAAAGCCTTTAATTTTTAATTTCTTAGAATTAAAAATGAGATTCTGAGGTTAACATTTTTTCCTAAAGTTATTATTAAAATTATTACTAGTAAACACTTAAAACAAAAATACATTATAAGTTTTGATGAATACTTGTTAAACAAAAAGTAAAAAATGGCAATGGGTATGTCCAACTTACTGAGATGCTGTGGATGCATGCTACTTACAGCTGGAGTGAGACAGTGTTCAGTATGAATTTTTTCCATTTTTAATTTTAACGTAAGCACTAAATAACTTTGTTCTTATAAGTAAGTAGATTACAATGGAAGAAATCTTCTGGCAATATCGTTCCATTTTTTAAAAGTCATTTGCAGTTATATGCCAAAATCACATAATAGTCTGTCATCAAAAACTATTTTTATTTTTCAAAATTTTCAGGAACAAAGAATTAGAAGCCAAAGTATTGTTGGCCCTTCACCATGAAATTATCGGCACACTAATTTACCTCTTCAGTTCTTTAGAAGTATGCCCAAATGGTTTTATGAAGATCTAACAAATAACTATTAATTGTACCTTTTATTTTGTAAATTTAGAAACCTTTTAATACATTCAGAATGAGTTGAAAAAATTTTCAATATTGTTATTTTCAATACGTCTTTGCCAGTAAAGTATCTCTTGATAATCATGTTTTAAATATATTCTTACCCAAATGGAAGCTGCTGAGTCATTCAGTTTATAGAGAAAGTAAATTATTTATCAAACTCAGTCTTCACACCAATAACTAAAATCAGCATAAGTGAATATTGTTAATGTCAAAATATGTTAACATGTAATCCAAGGATTATTGTTGAAGGTCACTAAAAAGTAGATATCTATCTTGCAAGATGAATTATGAAAGTCAGGATCAGAATGACAGAATATTCATTTAACCATTTCACAAAGTTTAACAAACTAAAATAAATCTATCTGTTCTTGTACTTGATCTGTAATAAAGGAATATAATATTATGTGTTGCTGAAATTATAGTTCTGTATGAAGCAAGGCTAGGCTGGAGTGCTTTGGTGGGTACACATGTGTGCATGCATTAAATGCACCCCAATGTGTGGCATTTATGAATAATTAAGAGTCATGTAATAATCTGGGAATAATTTTATTCATGATCAAACATTTTCAAGAAAGTGAAAAGCTTAAACATAAATATAGCTATAGATAGAAATATTTTGACTCAGCGGCCAGCAATTTTAATTTTTTTTGTTAATAAGAGGTAGAAAATATTAAACACTTTATAAAATAAAAATATGAGTATTGATTGCTCTTGGAATAAAAATTTTATGATGTGATTTAATAAAACAGGTTTTAACTACCTTGTTAAATAATGCACACCACATCTAAAAGGAACCACATAAAATGTTTGTCTGCTGATTTGATCTAGTATTACATTTAAAAATTTCATAGTTTCTAAAAGTATTTGTTATGTTTGAAAGACCAAGCTTCTTCAACGGCTCAAGGTCTCTTTCTTTCCAGTTAAAGATACACTCTACAAATAAGTATTGACATTAGCTAATCATAACTGCTTACATTAAATGCATGAGAAAACATACATTTTAGCATTCAATATTTCTTTTTTTTTCTTTTTCTTTTTTCTTTTTTTTTTTTTTTTGAGATGGAGTCTCACTCTGTTGCCCAGGCTGAAGTGCAGTGACATGATCTCGGCTCACTGCAACCTCCGCCTCCCAAGTTCAAGCAATTTTCCTGTCTCAACCTCCCGAGTAGCTGGGATTACAGGCATGTGTCACCATACCTGGCTAATGTTTTTTGTAGTTTAGTAGAGACAGGGTTTCACCATGTTGGTCAGGCTGGTCTCGAACTCCTGACCTCAGATGATCTGCCTGCCTCGGCCTCCCAAAGTGCTGGGATTACAGACGTGAGCCATCGCGCCCCGCCAGAATTCAGTATTTCTTATCCATTCCCTCTGTGTTTCCTCTCACATTCTTCCCCAAGAGCAGTGCAGTTACTGACAATAATCCTAGAAGAGAAGAGGTTAAGCAGTTAAACAGAAGTTGGTGAAAATTACTGTCATTCTGCTGTGGTTTCACTGTTCTCACCAAGACTCATATTGAAATTCATTTGTCAGTGTAACAGTGTTAAGAGGTGGGACATTTAGGCAGTGATTAAGTCCTGAGAACTCTACCCTCATGAATGGATTAATGCCCTTTGTTTCATAACATATTTCCAAGGATAATTGTACAGTGAACAGCCTCGGAAGATAGAGATACTATCTCTTTCTGCAGCAAAGGGGAAGTTTGCTTCTAACAAAGACAATGTCTCCCCCTGTAGACAATGGCAGGCCTGCTCACGGCCTATGATAAAAGACTCAGATTCCCTAAAGTCAGGGTCCTCCCACCTGTAATGCAACCCACGCCATGTGCGGGTGCCATCTGGTCCATTTCAAACCACCCTGTGAGAACTGGCATTTGAGAAACCAGTGCAGGAAAAAGGATATTGCTGTAAATAATGCCTGGTCCTTTGTCTCTGACCCAGGAAACTCTTGTCTTCTGCTGGTCTCCACAAAACTAGGCAGACTAACTTGTTAGCTTGCAAAGAAAGCAAACTTTTAGATCCTTCACAGTTCTTGACAAGAATTAAAATGAAGTCTTGTCCTGGTAGCTACCTGGAGCCATGAACGTTTCCAGGTATCCAAGTGGCCATCCTCACTCAGGAGTATTCTGAATTACCAAAGAAAAGGCCCATTTCATGACTCTGAGACTCACCCTCCTCCCACTCACCCTCGGACTTGAACTTCTGGATTCTTCTTTCTCCGCTGACCTACTTGTAGCCCAAAGGTGAAACCAGCAACCATCTCCAGGGCCTCCCTGGCCCTCCCACTTCACACCCAGGTTCTTCCTGTTCCACCTCAGAACGTTTTCTGAGCTCTGGAACTTGCTTCCACTTCCCTCCTCTAGCAGCATCCTACCCATCAGGAAGTGTCAGCTCTGGGAGTGCCACCCTGCCTCACCACATTTGTGTTAGTTGTCCCTCCCTCATACCCATGGCTCCCTGGGTTGCCTGTTTTCACACACACACAGCAACAGACGTTAGGGCACTGCTTTGTTATAATGACCTGTTTACTTGCCTGTGACTGACTGTAAGCTCCCTGAGGGCAGGAACTTTCTCTCTCTTGTTTACCATTGTGTCCCACACCTAGCCCAGCACCTAGCATGTCTCAGCACTTGATCAATATTTGCTGGTTGAATGTATAAATGAATAAATGAGTAAATGAGCAAGAGTATATCAATATTACCTCTTGCATCGTATGAAGTGTGATACAGGTGATTGGACATTCACTTTGAAGGAATGGCGAATATCTCAAGGCACAATCCAGGTTAGCAAAGGTGCCATCTGCAGATGTCCTGTCTAAGAGAAGTTTAGTTTCAGGGGCATCTTAAGTGATCTCTTGGACATGAGCAAAACTTTCCCCCTTCTTGAGCCAGCTGACCTGAGCAGGTCTGCCAGCCTTCCAGTCTTGGGGCAGGAATGTATGCCTGGCCATCAGGAAGAAGGTGGGTGAAGCCAGGGAACCCTAGCCTCAGGTCAGCACATGCTAGAGGCCTGCTCAAAACACTGGCAGGGTGGCCATTTAAGACTTACACGGTCATCTGCCTGGAAAAACATGGTCTGAAATATGTGCATGCACACCCATATATGGCAAGATGGAGGTTTTCCAGGGTAGATGTACTCAGGCAGAAAAATAAAAGAAAAAAATGTGAATGTGCTTTTGGTTGTGAGCTTTATTATATGTGTGAATTGCTGATTCTTTAGCAAGGCTGTAACAGTTGACAAAGAATTGCCCTTCAGATGTGTGGAAAAACACTCAGAGAAGACAGCAAACCTCCAGACAATCAAAGGCAGCCACAATGCCACACACTTAGAGACGCAAAAAGGTGCCTCGGCCTTTGTGGCTGCTGCCCTGGGCACGGGCATTTGTGATGCCAGCTGGATTGCAAGGTGGACAGAGCAGCCGCCTGCCTCTCCATGAGGCCCATGTGGACCCTGAAGCCCACAGACCCCGGCAGATGGCAGGCTTCTGTCTGCTCCCTCGACCCCAGCAGCCTGGCCCTCTCTGCCCTCTCCCTCCATCTGTCTCTGCCAGTCCCAGCAGGAATCAGACACCTTACACATTCCTCAGTATCAGGGAGCAACCAGTGGAAGGGAAAAATGCTGGAGTCTTTTGATAAAGGGTTGGGTTCTTTTAAGCCAGTTATTAATGTATGTCATTCAGAATGTGAGTAGAAGAAAGAACTTGCCCTAGATGGTGCTGGGATGGAGGCATGTGGCCTTGAGGAAGGCCTCCGTAGTGCAAGTGCCAGAAGGTGCAAGTGGCAGATCATCGCTTACGTGTGTCAGCTGTGTCCAAATGCCAAGCTCCACGGAGATGCACTCGGACAGCAGCCACGCAAGTGTCATCCTCTGTGGGGACCCTCTGAGCCCATCCCCACACCAAAGCTTCTCTCCAGTGGTGGAAACCTCTGTTTTCGGGTGTATTAGCAAGCGTGGTTTCAGTCTGGAGTCATGCCTGGACATGACCGATTTGCTGGAGGAGCCGACACAAATCGCTGAGCCACAGCATATGGAAATCTGCAGACCGCAAGTGAAACGTGGGATTCATCGAAAGCCTGATCGTGTGCTCATCCACAACCCTTGATACATGGGATTATTATGAAAGACTTGTTTATGTGAATACTTCCAATCTCAGCAAAGGCCTAACTGTAGAACAGAGTGGCAGTGGAACAACTTTATCCTCAAGAAATACATATTTTGCATCCATGTCACAAAGTATCTTGCAACTGCGTTTACTTTCACATGTCAGATTTCATGTAATAATTGCTAATTACTAGCAACCCAGACAAGATATAGACTTATGAAATTGCCTCGTAAGTTTAGTGACTGTTCAGCAACTGGAAGGAAATAGAAAATCCTCGGGTCAGTTCTACCTGAGTTCTAATCCCAGCTGTGTCTTTTACAAGCTGGTGGCCTTGAGTAAGTTATTCAACTTTTATGTGCCTCAGTTTCCTCCTCTGAAAAATGTGGATGATAATAGTACCTACCAGTTAGGGTTGCTATGAGGATTAAAAAAGGTAGCTCGCATAAAGCGCTAGGATACAGCCCAATAGTAACGTAATATCGCAGCATTTTGTGAGGCCAAGGCTTGAGTTCAAGTGTTCAAGACCAGCCTGACCAACATGGCAAAACCCTGTCTCTTCTAAAAAGACAAAAAACTAGCTGAGTGTTGTGGTGCACGTCAGTAGTCCCAGCTACCCGTAAGGCCAAGGTGGGAGGATTGCTTGAGCCGGGGAGGTCAAGGCTGCAGTGAGCTGTGATCATACCACTGCACTCCCGCCTGGGAGATCAGAGTGAAACACTGCCTCAAAAAAATAAATAAGTAACTGTATTAGTCAGAGTTCTCTAGAGGGACGGAACTAATAGGGCATGAACCACCACAGTTGGGCTCAAATCCGCTCTTTAATATTAATGTGCCTCAGTTTATCTTCAACACTACATGCTGTACCCCAGTCTCAATACCAGCCTCGCGCTTTCTCATTGACCTTCGTTGGCCAGTGCTTATCTTGTCTAAAAATCACCAGAAACCTAATGATAAAGATCATATTCATTCATTTAACTGATACGTATTCAGCACTGCCTATAAACTGGGCACTTTTCTAGTCAATTCATACACAATAATGAGACCTAGGCAGAGTCTCCTCCCTTTTCTAGACAAATGGTGGAGAAAGATGACAGTGCTTGTGATGTAGCCTGTGAGAGAAGGAGCAAGAGCAGTGGAAGGGACTGTTGGGGCAGTGAGGCGTGCTGAGGCCCTGCTGTAGCTAGAGTGTGCGGAGGAGGCTTCCAGAAAGAGGCAGCTTTCAACAGACCAGCACATTTTATGAATTCCAGCTTGGGACTGACAAGTCATCTAAATCTGTAAATGTTTTGCTTGTCATTGGCCCCAAATCAAGGAATTTTAAGATGTACTTTGTCATCCACACTCCAGAACTTGACAAACACTGCCTATCCCCCATTCAAATACATGTTCTTCATTCAGTGGGTAAGTGCAGAAGGTTTTCCCATAAAATTCAGGTGCTTGCAATGTGTAACTGCGTCACAGCACTCACCTCCGGATTATTTACACATAAGCTGCAAGTTACACACCATGTCTCAGCTGCTATCCATTTGCAGGTCATACCTTTGTACACATTAGAAAGCAGAGAGTGTATTCACAAGGAATGCGGGAAATCATTAAAAAAGCAGAGAGCATGATAACCCTTCAGATACTAGTTGAGAAAAATTACTGTGAGTGCCTCGCTGTTCATTTGGGGGCCACATCTTCTTAGATGAGGACATCCAACCAAACCCATCCCAGGCTGGCATACATTAAAGATGCTGATCTCTCACACCCAGTGCAATTGTCAGGTCCGCCTTGAGGGTGCTGTGGCTCCTGACGTTTCAAGGCCTTCTCACAGTGTGTGCACTTCTCACTGAATACGATACTGACATGTAAATGGATTTATAGGAAATATAAATGCTTTCTAAAAGCCACAAATAAAATGTCTGAACGTGTGCCCAGCTTGCCTCATATTTTGGTCCACACGATGTGAGTGATGTGGCAGTCAATGTCAGCCCCAGAAAAGGGCTGCCGTTGGCGTCTCGATCACTGGCATCGCCCCTATTTATTTATTGAAGTCTAGAATGCAAGGCCAGGGCGTGATTTCTCATTGGGAAATTGCCAGCCTAGAAGAAGAGGTAGCTTTGAAAATATGTCATTTTTCTCTGGGGCATTTTTCCTTTTTCTTTCTTCCTTCCTTCCTCCCTTCCTCCCTTCCTCCCTTCCTCCCTTCCTCCCTCCCTCCCTTCTTCTTTATCTTTCAAAATTTCTTCCTTTTTCATAATTCTTTCAGCAGAGAAAGGGGGAATAATAAACGATCAAATGAAGTATAAACAGAGCATCTATGAGAATATAGGCTTTAGTCAAAAAAGAGAAGAGATAGGTGCAAAGTTAATTTTCTTAAGATTTTATTTGCGTTTTCTGGCTGGGCACGGTGGTTCACATCTCCCAGCACTTTGGGAGGCCAAGGTGGGTGGATCACTGGAAGTCAGGAGTTCGAGACCGGCCTGACCAACATGATAAAACCCCATCTCTACTAAAAATACAAAAATTAACTGGGCATGGTGGTGGGTGCCTATAGTCCCAGCTGCTTGGGAGGCTGAGGCAGGAGAACTGCTTGTACCCAGGAGGCAGAGGTTGCAATGAGCCAAGGTCATGTCACTGCACTCTAGCCTGGGCAACAGAGTGAAACTCTATCTTAAAAATATATATATATATATTTTATGTGTGTTTCCTTAGTCAGTTATTTTGGGTTGTTATTGTTTTGCTTTCAACTGGAGAACTAAGTGGAATCCTTGGCTAATATGTTTTATGTGGATCCTGTACCAGTTATCTCAAATGATTTCTTGGAGTAAAACCTGAAAAGTATTTTCCTTTACTAGATTATGTTTCTGTAATAATAACTCCTTAAACAGAAATGCTAGATAGACATCCAAAGAACTTAAATTGTTCTTTTGTATCAAAATTCTTTACTTCTGAAATTCACTAAAGTCTAACCTTTTTCCATTATCATTTTCACTCTTTGCCTAAGAATATAACAAGAATTTCTTCAACACCACTGATACTAAATCTCTGACTATACTGAATCCAGAATTTCAAGAACTTATTTCAAATTTTTAACTCTTTTTAAATAATTTTTAAACTCTTTATGTGATTTCTTCTGTGTGGACCCTGCACAAAAGTTCTTCTTACGTTTACTTTATGCAATCCTTAATTTTTCCCTAAATATCTAATGTGGTCTCTTTAGAATAACACACAACAACCAGGGTTGGAAACCGTTCAAGAGGTAAATGTCTCTATCTGAACAAACTCTTCCTGTGATCTTGGGAGCCTCCTCCATTCCTCCATTAATGGTACTGTGGACGTAGGGAAAGGAACGTCATCTACAGAAATTACAACATACTCTCTAACCACCCTCATGCTGGTCCTGCTTAATTTTTAGTGAAGATCAAATGCAATTTCTGCATGGGCCAGGGCACTGGGGATGATCCAGAAAGTAAACTCCAGGCATAACTGCCACATACCCAACTCCCTTCTAACCACTTTTCTACAACTTTCGGATGGAAATTCTACATCTACTCATTAATTGCCTAGAAAATTGATTTTTGCCCTTCAAAGTCACCTGAGAATTTCCACGTATGTTGAGAATTCAGCACGTTTCAATTCATACTTAAGTACCCCCCACTCAAAATCGAGATGAGGAGTACCTCGACTTTCCTGGTGTGGGGCATGGGAACCCTTGAGTGCCTAGAGGGTAAAGGCTAACCCAGGTGAATTTCACATGACTTTCTTACATCTTCACCCAAAGGCATAAGAACCAGGAGGATCCTTCCTTTCTCTACTTTATTTCTTCCCCACTTGCTGTCCTTTTTTGCTCTCTGTCTCCAGTGGTTCAGGTACAAAATTAGGGTTAGCAAGAAATAGAAATTTCGGAGAAGCAACCTCTGCGGAGTTGAGGAAAGTCACAAATCTCGTAGTATGTGATTTAGTATGGCAAATGGAAGAGACAGGAGCCAGCAGCCCAGCACGTTCCCTCTTCAGCTATGTTAGCTTGGACATGTAACTTCGTCTTCAAGCTTTAGTTTCTTCATTTGTAAAATCAAGATCTTAATTTTTAAAAAGTAAAGAAAACTGGGGCTGATGTGGGAGGACCACTGGAGCCCAGGAGTTTGAGACCAGCCTGGGCAACATAGGGAGACCCTGTCTCTATAAATAATACAAAAATGAGCCAGGCATGGTGGCGCGTGCCTGTGGTCCCAGCTACTCAGGAGGCTGAAGTGGGAGGATTACAAGCCCAGAAAGTGGAGGCTGCAGTGAGATGTTACTGCGCCACTGCACTCCCACTGGATGACAGAAATAATAAATAAAATAAGAAAACTGTTCATCATGCCAAAAGTCCATGAGCCATGCCTGGCACCAACAGTTGGCATCTCTGTTCGTTTGTATATAGTTATTGTATCCATATCAACGGAGGCCACTCCAGCCCCTGCACCTTTGAAAACTGCTTAAGAGTAACTTCTGACCTTTCATGACACATTTCGGAGAAAAATACTTTATTGCATATTCATTACTCTTAATATATTTCAAAAATCAGGTTTTTTCTTTATCAAATTCTTAACCAAATGCTTTTCATGTGCCAGGCACAGTGTTAGGAACTTCCTTAAACACAGTATTTGAATCTCTACAGCAATCCCACAAGTAGTTTCCAATTTCCCCATCTCATAGTGGAATAAATGGAAATCCAGAGGTGGTAAGTGAACTGCTCAGAGCCACTATTACTCAAAGCGCGGAGGGCCAGAATTGGAACTCAGGCCTGGCTAGAATTATTCAACACAAACAGAATCTAATTAGTTTCCTTACAAAAGTCAGAGGAGGCCAGGCACGGTGGCTCACACCTGTCATCCCAGCACTTTGGGAGGCAGAGGCAGGTGGATCACTTGAGGTCAGGAGTTTGAGACCATCCTCATCAACATGGTGAAACCCCATCTCTACTAAAATCATACAAAAATTAGCCGGGAGTGGTGGCACCTGCCTGTAATCCTAGCTGCTCAGGAGGCAGAGGCAGGAGAATTGCTTGAACCTGGGAGGAAGAGGTTGCAGTGAGCCAAGATTATGCCACTGCACTCCAGCCTGGGCAACAAAGCTAGACTCCATCTCAAAAAAAAAAAAAAAAAACAAAGAGGATAGGCCCTCTGTGTTGTGGTTGGGACCTCAGGTTCTGGGGTCAAAATCATCTGGTTGAGTGCTAGTTGGTCACTCTCTACCACTGTGGCCTGGGGACCTCACTGTCGTCTGTAAGGATCCATCTCCTCATTGTAAAATGGTCACCTAAGAGGGGGACCAGGTGAGATAATGCACGTGAACCATCAAACTCTCTGTGTAGCACGTTAGCTCAGAAAAGGATTCTCACGATTTTCATTATATGGATATCCATTTAGTAAACAGCAACGACCTTACATATTTGTGTGTCACTGTGTGAACTTATAATTCCATGTCCTTCATGTAAACGATGTGTTTACATTGAACGTATCTTCAGAGACTCGCTTTACTGAGTCACTTCTAATTTTCTGTGATATACGATTGTTTCTATGTAGGCAACACCAGACGTTGTTTCCCGATTTAGGCTGGAACACTAGAAAACTCCACTGCCTGTATGTGAAAATGACAGTGGACTTTTACAAGCAAAGTCAACTGCAAAGTGTTGATAGGGGCAGGCAGTTAGATCTGTGGCACAAACATGGTTTAGAAGGAATTCTTACAATGGTGCTAAAGTTCTAGAAGCAAATACTATGTGGGAGGCCATCGAAGGAGTGAATTATTGTTCACACTTCAGCTTTGATTTGGAGACACCTGTGAAAGAAAATAATCTTTTTCCCAGTACTTACTGGTTATTTTATTTCCAGAAAACATGCTTGTTATTTTAGCCGAGGTAATTGCCTTGGCTTTCGGGAATGGTTTGTGCTAAATGAACAGCGACACCTACTGGTGGAAGATGATCATGTTTATTTATTAAAAGAAGCTACTGTTCTCACTTTGCTGTGTAGAATTCCAGAAATAATGCAGAATGTTTTGATTTGAAAAAGCAAAGAACCAATACTGAAGTTAAAAAGAAAAATCAAACCATGTCGAGGCAGATACATGAATACAGACAAATTCACTCTTTGGAGTAAAGATTGCTCTTTCTTCTCTAAAAACACTGGGTCCCCCACCACCACCATAAAAATAGGCTTGTCAGCGCTGCTCCGAGTAAGGCAGTTCCAGGGCCAAGTGAAAATGTTCGGCTTGACTCACCTGCGTTTCCTCTCTACATGGATTCAACAGATTGGCAGAGACTGCTTCAAACACATTATTTGTCTAGCTCATAACGTATTAATACTTCCAAAGCAAGTCTCTCCATTCTGTCACTTGGTTATTTAAATATTTTTATTGATATACAGGAATACTTTTCCAGATGGCATTATCAGAAGCCTTAGTGAGAATAAGCAGCTGTAAACACAACAGCTGCTCAGCTGGCGGCATGAGAACACCGCGCTTCAACACTGCCAGGCCCCGTGGAGTCAGCCAGGCCTGGGGAACACGGGAAGCCAGGCTGCAGCCCCCAGCGTTACTTATACCTTGGGTGGGCCACTGAGGCTGCATCTCGGCTTGGAGTGGAAAGTAGGAGGTCTATCTGCATTCCCCCAGCTCAGCTTTGCCTAGGGCCCTGTCCTTGGGGAATTATTAGACACTGTTGATTTACAAAAGCAGGTATTTTCATCTAATTTGCTTCACTGGGTCTAAAGGTTAAAACCCAGGGGGGGCAAGGGATGACTAATTGGCAGCCCAAATCTCCAACGTGTTTGAAAGTTATTTAACCTGAGCTTCCTTGTCTGTTAAAATGTGTGTGTTGAGTACTGCTGTGACGATCACAGGAAACAACAGATGTAACCCCCAACCTCACGAGTTTTCTCTTTCTTAGGACACAAATCCCATTCTCAGAGTTATGGGAGAAGGTACATTTTTATACTTTAATTCAGAGATTAAATCAACAGTGCATGGTCTTAGAGGCATTAGGTGACTTTTTCAGACCATCAGAAACCCTCTCCCATCAGAAACTCTGGGCCCACAGGCAAGCTCTTTCCTTGCTCTTGGCCCAGGTCTGAAGCGTGAATGAGGGGTGAGCGTGAGCGAGCACAGCCACACCCCCTACTCCTTCCTTGACCCCATCTCACTCCAGAGTTCTTTCCTCTATCTTCTTTCTTCTCTTTCCGGTGCCTCATCCCAAAGCGTTAGGTGCTTCCCTGATAGACGTGGCTTGCTTTGCTTTGCTTTGCTCTTTCCTTTTCTTTCTTTTCTTTTCTTGACAGAGTTTTGCTCTTATCGCCCAGGCTGGAGTGCAGTGGCATCATTTCGGCTCACTGCAACCTCCACCTCCTGGGTTCAAGCGATTCTCCTGCCTCAGCCTCCCGAGGAGCTGGGATTACAGGCGCATGTCATCATGCCCTGCTAATGTTTTTGTATTTTTAGTAGAGATGGGGTTTCACTATTTTGGCCAACTGGTCTCAAACTCCTGATCTCAGATGATCCACCCTCCTCAGCCTCCCAAAGTGCTGGGATTACAGGTGTGAGCCACCGCGCCTAGCCATAAACGTGGCTTTCAATGCAAATCCTGCATCCTGACCTCTCTCCTGTGTGTTCAGCAGCTGCTGGAGTCTTCAAAAAGGCAAAGATGGCTGGGTGTGGTGGCTCACGCCTGTAATTCCAGCACTTTTTGGGAGGACGAGGAGGGCGGATCCCTAGGTCAGGAGTTGGAGACCAGCCTGACCAGCATGGTGAAACCTTGTCTCTACTAAAAATACAAAAATTAGCCAGGCCTGGTGGTGTGCTCCTGTAATCCCAGCTACTCAGGAGGCTGGATTTGGATGTTGGCCTGCCTTGCTAGGTTGGGGAAGTTCTCCTGCATAATATCCTGAAGAGTGTTTTCCAGTTTGGATTCATTCTCTCCGTCACAATCAGGTACACCTATCAAGCATAGATTAGGTCTTTTCATATAATCCCATATTTTTTGCAGGCTTTGTTCATTTCATTTCACTCTTTTTTCTCTAATCTTGCCTTCTCGTTTTATTTCATTGAGTTGATCTTCAATCTCTGATATCCTTTCTTCTGTTTGATTGGTCTGGCTATTGAAACTTGTGTATGCCTCTTGAACTTCTCATGCTGTGTTTTTCAGCTCCATCAAGTCATTTATGTTCTTCTCTAAGCTGATTATTCTAGTTAGCATTTTGTCTAACCTTTTTTCAAGGTCTTTAGTTTATTTGCATTGGGTTAGAACATGTTCCTTTAACTCAGAGAAGTTTGCCATTACCCACCTTCTGAAGCCTGCTTCTGTCAATTTGTCTAACTCATTCTCTATCCTGTTTTGCCCCCTTGCTGGTGAGGAGTTGTGGTCCCTTGGTGGAGAGGCATTCTGGTCGTTGATAATTTGATCCTTTTTGCACTGGTTTCTTCCCATCTTTGTGAATTTATCTACCTTTGATCTTTGAAGTTGGTGATTTCAGATGGGATCTCTGAGTGGATATCCTTTCTGTTGAAGTTGAAGCTATTTCTCCCCTATGAGGCGCTTTTTTTGGTTATGCAGTTGTCAGGAAGCTGCTTGATGAGGCAGTGTGTAGCTTGTCTGCCCGCAGAGGTGCTGCTGGACTGCCTTGGGCTCAGCCTGGCTGCTAGATAGTCTTCCTCTGGGTTTTGTTTACACAGGTGATGTTAGACCCGCCTTCCCAATGGCTGGCATCCTTCTTCCCAATGGCTGGCATCCTTCTTCCCGCTGAGCCCAATCGTCCTGGGTCAAGTTCAAACTGATGTGCTGGCTGCAAAACTCTAGTGAGAGAGCTTCAGTTTGCTGGACTTTGTGGGGGTGGGACCTGCCAAGCTGTATTACCTGTTTCCCTGCTTTCAACTCTCCCTCTTTCTGGAAGACAGGTAGTTCCATCCCACAAGCATTCATGGCATTAGTCAAAACTTCTTCCCAGGTCTGTGCCGAGAACTGACGGCGCCAGGCAGGCTAGAGCTGTCGTTCATATCTGTGTTGATAGTTCTCGCTTTTCAGCCCGTCAGAGTTCTCCTGTGCTGTGAGTTGCAGAGGCCATGGGGAAACGCAGTATCTGGACCGGAGTGCCGAGGGGGTATGGTGCCCAATCCTCCGGGCCCGTTGCACTTCCTGGGTGGGGCAGTGCCCCGCCCTGCTTCAGTTCACCCTTTTGGGGCTATTCCCACTGTCTGACCAGTCCCATTGAAATGAACCTGGTACCTCGTTTGGGAATGTGGAGATCACTCACCTTCTGGGTGTCTGTCACTGGGAACTGCTCTCTGGCGTTGTTCCTATTTGGCCATCTTGGTGGAAGTCCTCCCCAGCTACTCAGGAGGCTGAGGCAGGAGAACTGCTTGACCCTGGGAGGCGGAGGTTGCAGTAAGCCAAGATTGCGCCACTGCACTCCAGCCTGGGCAACAGAGCAAGACTTCATCTCAAAAAAAAAAAAAAGGCAAGGCAGGAGGGTGGGTTGGGTGTGACAGTATTCCCCAGCACGGCTGATACCAGCCTTGCCTAAAAGCTCTGTCTTATGGTCAGAACCATGAGCCATTCTTTCTTGCCCATATTAATAAGATTAAAAACTGATAGACATCTTTCCTTTTTCCCTGCCTGGTTTTGATGAGCAAATATAGGAAACTACCTCCTATGAGGCAGCAGGCAGGAGTGGATGGGGCTGGTCAGGGGTTGCTGGTAAGAATGGGCCTTTATTGCCATTACTCTGTTGGCCTGCCTAGGTTTGAATTTAGAAGCCGAGAGCAGATGGGCCCATCACTAGAGTGACTTTGGGTGAGTTGTTTAGCAAATACGTGCCTCATTCACACATTTATTCAACAAATATGCACTGGCACCATCTTTGAGCCAGCTCCTGTTCCAGGCACTGGGAGATGTCAGGGCTCAAAAGAAACAAAGCTGGTGCCCCCCGGTGTGTGTGCTGTCCTGAGGGGAAAACAGACCAACAATAACACGCCCAATCAATCATCAGGTTCCCCAGTATGTTAGAGTAGGGATGGCCACGCTTTTCCGTGAAGGGCCAGGCAGTGCGTATGTTGGCTCTGAGGGCCATTGGTCATAGTGTGAAAGTGGTCACAGACAATACACAAACCAAAGGGTGTGGCTGTGTCCCAGTAAAGTGTGATTAGAAAGTGGTTCACTGACCTCTGTGTCAGAGCATTCCACAGTCACCGTGGAAGCGAAGTGAGAGAGTCCAGTTAAGGGGGATCTGCTGCGCCTGGGGTGGGAGGTTGGGAAGGGCAGGTTGCACTTTAAATTTCATCGAGAAGGTGTGATTTGAGCAAGGACAGGACCCGGAGGGAGCCAGCTGGGTGGGCACCTGCAGGATCCCAGGGCATTCCCAGTCGAGGGATGCTGAATGAACCCACGGCATGTTCTGGCACCGCCTGAGAGCGATGCAGCTCCAGGAGACACTGCAGGAGAGGGACGATGAGGGGAGGCTTGGTGAGGACACTTGGCCCTTATTCCCAGTGAAACAGGCAGTGGTGGGGAGTGAGAGCAGAAGTGACAGCATCTGACGTCCTGCTCTGGCTGCTGTCCGGGACGAAGGTCAGGAGGGGCCGCACAGGCTCTAGGAGACATTGGACGATTGCAGCAACCAAGGCAGAAAGTGGCTGTGGCTTAAATCCGGGTGGTGGGAGGGCAGCGTTTCCTAAGGAATAAAAGAGAGGCATGAGAAAAGAGAACACCTCCAAGCCTTTGCGTTTCCCCACCTGTGGCTGGAACAATCACTTTGCCTTAGGATTGTCTTAGGATTGACTAAGTTGACTCGCGTAAAGAGTTTAGCACAGTACTTACTACTTAGTCATTGCTCAGTTAATGTAGGCGGTGTCATTATTGCTTATGGTGATGATTATGGAGTTGTTCAAATCTAGATTTGACTCTAAGCTAAATCACCTACTAGCCATATGATCTTGAAAATCTTCGTAATCTTGGAATCTCAATTCCCCATATATATAAAATGAGTTTAAAACAGAAAACAGGGAGGCCTGTCTACATGAATCATTCCTCAAGGACTGGGTAAGGTTTCACTGGATCTGAGTAGGTCTCAATTATGTGATCGCCAATTTCTTGGTGTCCCTCTCTGGCGTTATTCTGTTGAGTGAGCCACATTCTCCCCAAGTCTCTTTGGGAGCAGCCTCCTACACAATCGGGCCACACAGCTCTGGAGTCCTACTGACTCCACGGTGAAGTCGTGGGTAAGAGCCAGGTGACGATCCACAGAACGGCAGGCTCCATCCTTCCCTCTGAGCAGCTGCCAGCAGTGTGTAGGTGGAAGAAAGTGACTTCCTCCCGTGCCTAGCTCCCTTTCAAAAGGCGTTTAATTTTCTGTGACTGATAAGAGAGTTTGTATTTGAAATGGAAGCCCTGTTAATTTATAGCCCACAATAACAGTCTGGCGACCACAGACCCTCCCCGTGCTGTCCGGTGGCCACCCTGCCCGCTAGAGGAGCACCATGTAGCTCTCATGCCTTTTGCACTTTGGGGCTTCATCAGGAAAGCATGACCTTACTCGATTAGAAAAAAAAAATCCTCTTCACTCAGTGTGCAGTCACTGTGAGGCATCAGGAAGAACACATGCCATTGAAGAGTGACACCCGAATGACCTGCCATTTTCTATTTTTTAAAACAGTTTCAGCCAAAAGGCTAGAAGTGAATACATAATTCTACCACAAGTCCTCTAAGTAAGATTTTAGCACTCCATTATTTGCTTTGAATAGGAGATGGGAGAACATTTGAGAGTGACACTTTGCATTTGGGACATGGCACGGAAGCCGTGGCTGGCAGCCAAGGACTGTCTCTGGCAGAAACCCTTGCCCGGGGCCTTAGGTGCACCTGAACAGAATCTAGGAATAAACACAATTACCTGACACAGAGCGGCCGAGAACACGGAGGCTGCCCGCTGCCCAGGACAGACAGCGCTGAGCACCTTCCAGCCTTGCAGAGAAGGGTGCACGGCTCTGGCATCTGGGGAGAAAATGCTGGAAAGAACCTCTTTTGCAAAATCGTGCATGGAGATTGAAAACACAATGTCAAGTTTTCACCTGGTTGACAGTTTGTGATCCAGAGACCCATTTGCAGCAAAGAACGAGAGAAGTCCGAATTAAAATGACACGGGTACCCTGCCCTCAGTGACTTTCCCCATTCCCCCCAGGACCCAGTGCTGCCGAGGAATTTCACTTGCCACCACTCTGCCTGGCTGCCTCTCTCGGGCACCGACGCCTTCCTAGGGTTTCAGTCTCTTTCTCCCACCCATGCCTCGTCGCTTCCCTTTCCACGGTCTCCGCTTCAGAAGGCAGGACAGAGAAAGGAACAGCAGGTTGGTGAGGCCCACGCTCCCTGACTTCAGGCTGGAAATGCTTCCCTGTCCTCCCAGGAAGTTTCCTTTTAATTAAAAATTCCATTTTTGAATTATTAACTTTCTCAGCGCTGGGGAGAAGGAACCTCTCATTTTTCTGGCATTGTCCCTGTTCTCAGGAATGGCGGTGTGGCTTCCTTCTCTGCAGGGCTCCTATGGGAAGCTGTGAACAGAAGGTGCCCTGGGACCTGCTCAGCTGTTCCTGGCACCTAGTGCAGCCATGCCTCGGTGAGCGTCCTCTCATGCCAACACCCCCGGTTCCCAGGCTTTCCTGGCCCACCCTGCCAGCCCACCATGGCCAGCATGCCCACATGAGCCCGCAGGTTCCGGCCTTCTCCCCCAGTTCCCAAACCATCGAGTGGCCCCTTCTATTATTCTTATGGGTAGGTGGTGAGTTGCTTTGCTTGGTTTTAAGGAATCCCATCATTCTGAGGATTAAACATTCTGCCCGTACCTGAGGCTGCTGCCATCAAGCCCCTTGGCGTGCCATTGTCAGGAGCATCAATGATGCATTTTCCATGGTGCTTTTGCCTGTCCCTCACAGTGACCCCAATTCTCTTCCCTGCATCCTCCCCATCCTCCAAGCTCCATCTGCTTCCTTGTAACCAATGCATGGCCCACGATGAGCACCAGCGTGGAAGAAACAGCTCTCCCTTCCTCTCTCACTGCTGCGTGTGGCCACCTTGGACCCAGGCTCCTCAGAGCATCGGCCAGGAGCAGAGTCTTATGTGGCCATAAGCTTGCTGTGCAGCCTGGAAAGCGCAAGCCAGCAGCCCCATTTTACAGTTGGTTGGGAGGCTCCCAGCCTCACTGAAAGGCCGGGGCCACTGTCCATAGCTGGGGGGTTGTACGTGCCTCCCCTAGGCCAGGAAATGACTGAAAAAGAGCTGGACCCAGTGGGTATGAGCAGAGCTCAGTGTGGCGTCACAGCAGCCACCACTCCCAGACACACTGGAGGAGGGCCCCACAGGCCACCAGCTCTGGGACAAGCACTACCAGCTGGACACCCTCATACTCTCACTCACGTTCATTCTCACTCTCAGATTCCCTGCCACCCACCTGCCCCAGGCCCCCACCACAGCTTATGCAAGCCTTCCCCGTCCCCTTCTTCAAGGGCAGCAGGAACTCAAAAAAAGGTGCCAAATTGCTGACCCAGCAGATGCACGGGCTGCCCGGAGCCTTCACCTGTGATCTTTTCCATCCCAGCACAGGTACGGGAAAGGTCACTGTACTCGGCTTAGCACTTTTATTCATGATACACCTGAGACAGAATTTAATCTTCCTGTTTCAAATTCAACCTGAAATATTTTCCAATTCTGCTTCTCAGCTGAAAAGCAAGACAGGGTAAACTTTATGAGAATGGATCTGCTACTCAGATTTATATAGACACATCGCAGTCCTATT
Source organism: Cacajao melanocephalus (assembly GCA_963573385.1). Lineage (NCBI taxonomy): Eukaryota > Metazoa > Chordata > Mammalia > Primates > Pitheciidae > Cacajao > Cacajao melanocephalus. The sequence continues at coordinate 19,706 of CAUYLG010041155.1, read as the reverse complement.
GATCTGAGGAACGGCAAGGACCTTGGGAGCGAACAGAAGGCAGACTGCCACTGGGCCTGCAGGCTTCTTCAAGCCGGCACTGAAGGGGTTGTCATCCAACAGCAACCAGACTCTGAAAGAGCAATGGGATTGCAGCATGTGACCCCAAATAGTGTTTTCAATTCTTATTCCATGGATTGTTGTTTATTGCAAAACATCACACGATGGTTGGGGCTTGCTTTCATTTTTATAGTGACAGCCTTATGTGATTCCATTGAACATGCTGGCAATCTAAAAATAGCCAGCAAGCACACTGCTCTCCTTTGAACTGAGAGGTGCCGTCAGTATGAGCGCTACTTGTAGATGCCCTGAGAAAGGGTACCCCAAAAAGACTGGGTCCTTCCCACTTTATGTATCAGTGTTAGCACACTACCTTTTTGTGTGCCATGTGGTGATTTATTCTTCAAGATCCTACTCAGGGAGCCATATGGCCATTCTGACCTGGCTCATTGGAGAACACTTAATGCTCTGATTGTCTCAGAGATTTTCTGTCCAAAATGCTTGTAGTATTGAAGGGTATTCTCCACCGCATAACCACAGTGCTTAAAAATGTGGCCTCCTGGTCAGACGCAGTGGCTCACGCCCGTAATCCCAGCACTTTGGGAGGCTAAGGCGGGCGTATCACACGGTCAGGAGTTCGAGACCTGCCTGGCCAATATGGTGAAACCCCGTCTCTACTAAAAGTACAAAAATTATCCTGGCGTAGTGTTGGGCACCTGTAGTCCCAGCTACTTGTGAAGCTGAGGCAAGAGAATCGCTTGCTTGAACACAGGAGTTGGAGGTTGCTATGAGCCGACATCACACCACTGCATTCCAGCCTGGGTGACAGAGTGAGACTCTGTCTCAAAAAAAAAAAAAATGTGGTCTCCTTAATACAGCATCTGCAAGATTTGCTGCATGCTTGTGAATTATTTAGGGGGAGAGCATATAAATGGGCAAAGTCCACCTCATTTTAGATAAGATTTCATTAGCTATTTCCTAATGTTTTATTTTAATGAAGCAATGTAAAGAGATGTGTTGTGGATTCTTTTTAATGTCCATGAATGGTTTCAAGTGACATCATATGGGGACAAAAAATACACTGCAGATCTTGCCACCAACAGTATTCCCACAACGGTTTTCTTCCTGCAGCTCCTTCTTGCATTCCATACACATCCACTCCAGTATCGGCATCGCCGACCCCCTGACCAATAACAGCCCTCAGTATTAGTGAAAAATGAAAAAAATTTTATTATTACAAAAGCAATACATACTCGTCAGATAACGTCAGTAAATTATAGTAAGAAAAAAAAAAAAAGAAAAATGTAGACAAACATAATCCCACGTGGCTGGATGTGGCATTTTTGACTCATTGCTGTAGAGCTTTCTGGATACGTTTTACGTGTATGTGTAAACACACGCACAGTTTTCACAGAGATGAGTTTATGCTGATGGGCTTTTTTACCAGTTTTCCATTCACCCTTAACTGTGTGTCACAAACATCTTTGCATTTCTCTAATGCCATATTTAATGATGACCGTTCATCAGGGTGTGCCATGACTTACGTAAATGTTTTTCTTCCGGAATGATGATAATTTTCCCATGGCCAAATTTTTCCTGTGTTCTTGAGTTTTCTCTAAAAAGAAAAATTCCTAGAAGAGGAAGTTAGAGAGTCAAAGTATGTGGATGTTTTTAAGGCTTTGTGTCCAACACATTTCCTCAACTCCAAGGACTATTTTTGTGTAGTTTAACATTTCTGAAATCAGGGTGTTTTAAATGTCTTTCTTTGATCAAGCCACTATTAAACTGAAGGTGCTGTTTTCCATTAATGTCATCTTAGAATGAAGGCATTTCAGTCCTGTTAAATCACCTCCCAGCAAACAATTGTGCCAGCGTGTAGAGCCTCCCACAGAGTCCAGCTGCCCCCTTCTCCAGCCCCTCCCTTTCCAGTTTTGACAAATGAAAAGCAGTATTATTTCTTATTTGTCAAATCAGTGAGTTTCTATATTTGTGACTCACTCGTAATTAATTACCATTAACATTATCTCTTAGCAATTATAATTTTGGTATGACTTTTTGTTTTCTATGTAGATTAAGACTGTAAAAATTGTGATATAAAGACATTTTAATGACAAATATAGCATACTCATTATAGAGGCTTTTATGTAAATATAATTTGGTGATCTTAATTTAAAATAAGTCTTAATTACGTTTCTCCAAAGTCCCATTTTGCTAAAAGTATCCAATGAGCCTAAACCCTGGCCGGCCTGAGCTCATGATGTTTCCAAGTCAGCAGGAAGCTCCGTCCTTACCCGCAGTAGCAGTGCCGAGATGCTCCTTTTCAGTTCTAGCTGCATTTCCAAGTCCATCAATGATGGTGCAGTTGTGTTGACATAATTCATCATCGGAAAAATGCTTACAGATTTGCAAATTCCAGATTGTGGTAACATGGTTGAGCATGACTCAGTGTGAATCACTGATTGACAGAAACAAGTTGTATGTACACTTGAAATGCTTGCTCATCACTGAACACAAAGAGAGAAGGATCCGTTTTGCCTGCATAGAATGGAAATAACTGGGGCAAAAGGAGTTTTTATTGAAAGTCACCGTATTGCCATTAACCCAAAACACATTTCCTTTGGGCTAATACTAAGAAGCCACTTTGTTGTGCTATATAAAGCGTTGCACTCAGAATCCTGTTGTTACTGATATTATAAAGCAGAACTTAGGGTACCATTCAAAGAAACAAAATACGAAGTTCCTATCAAGTTACAGTGATTGAAGCATTTAACTGAGCAGACCTCTCACTCTAAAAGAAGAACTTCAAAGCAACCACCTTACGTTTTTGGTGAATTTGAGAAAAATAGCTGAAATGTGCCCATAGTGGATCAGCACCCTTTTACATAACGTCAAACTAAACTTCGTGACTTTGAAAAAAAATGAGAAAAGTAGATACTACGTGGGAAGATTTAACTGTAAACCAAGACTTACCTCAAATCAAGTATATACAGGAAAAAAAAACATAAAACCAGGAGATCGTGAGGGTCATTTCCATCCACAGACCAATCCCCAGCCTTCCTTCTCAGGTTCGTTCCCAGCACTCTAAAGAGGTGGGTTTACTCCCAACACCGAGCCAGTGTCAGATACGTGTTTATTTTAGATCCTTGAAATTAACTTGACATTCCTCTTCAGCAAAGAAAAGCATCATTTTCCAAATTAATGAGAATAAAAGTCTACTTTATAAAAAAAAAATCTACTATTTGGACACCAGATTGGTAGGGACAGGTGTAGGCTTGGCAGTCAACCCTTCTGCTGATCCCCTGTTGCCACTTCTCCAATTGCCCAGTGGCTACAAGACCTGGAACACAAGTCTGCCTGGCTATGAGCACTCATGGACCCCCAGCTTCCCTTCTCTGTCTCCCGGAAGCTGGCCCAAAATGCTGATTATGGTGGATACACTTTTATTTATTTATTCATTCATTCATTCATTCATTCATCCATTTATTTTTGAGTCAGGGTCTCACTTTGTCACCCAGGCTGGAGTGCAGTTCATGGGCATGATGTCAGCTCACTGCAACCTCCACCTCCCGGGTGTAAGGTTATTCTTGTAAGGTTATTGCCGAGTTTAAAATGAGGAAACTGAGGCCAGCACGAGACAAATTAAATTCCAGTTTATTCAGCTCCCGGGCGAGGTTCTGTGGTCTCGGGGGAGGGAGAGAGAGAGAGGGGCCAGAGAAGTCACGCCTGGCCGTTCTGGGTGTGGGGTTTTATAGGGGGTGAGGGCAATAGATTGGTCAGTGGGGAAACAAAGCATGGGCAACTGCATTGGTCATAGAGAGACTGGACCTGGACTTGGCAAGCTGCCATTGGTAGCCCAGTGGGGCTATCAATAGGTGGGCGGGAGAAGGTAATAGATTGATTGGTGAGGAAACAAAACATGGGCACCTGTATTGGTCATAGAGAGACTGGACCCGGACTTGGCGAGCTGCCATTGGTCAGGCTCTCGGCGGGATTTTTGAAGTTTGGGCTGACAGCATGATTTAGTGCTGAGGGTGGGGCTAGGGGTGGAATGCAGGAGTGGGTGTGGGGAGCCCACATGGAGAAGGCAGGCACTGAGTAGGACGTCTGGCCTCCCGATAAGTGTTATCAGGTGCGGAGGGGGTGGGTATTGTCCATCCAGCTCCCAGCGAGGCTATCGGCCTTACACCGGGTTCAAGCAATTCTCCTGCCTCAGCCTCTGGAGTAGCTGGGGTTACAGACGTGTGCCACCATGCCTGGCTGATTTTTGCATTTTTCAGTAGAGATGAGGTTTCACCACCTTGACCTCAAACTCCTGACCTGAAGTGATCTGCCCGCCTGGGCCCCCGAAAGTGCTAGGAGTACATGTGAGCCACCGCACCCAGTCGGACGCACTTTTAAACGGCAGTCTTGAAAAAGAGGGGCATGAACACAGGATGACAAATGACAACTAATGACTTTTCCCCCTAAATCCCACTGTAAATCTTGTCACAGGGTGACCAAGCCTGTTTCACCCATTGCCATTTGTTTTTGGCCCAATAAAGTAAAGGCCTGTGAGATATTTAGGGAGATAAATCGGCATTCCGTTTAGAGTCAGAGCTGGAGGAGAAAGTGGGAAGCAATGTTATCATTTAGTCAATCTTCCTGCCTTCAATGAAAACAGAAAACAATAAACCTACATCAGACCATCCCAGGAAGAGAAGAATTAGTCCTCCTTTTTATGACCTCAAAGGAACATATACTTTTCTGCTGAAACTCCATTCCACTGCAGTATTTACAGCTTCACATTCTGTTAAGTTTTTTAGAGGTATGTTGCTACTAACTTGAAAGAGGATGTCAGGTTCTGTAGCAATAAAGGGGCAGGTGTGGCCATCTGTGCCATTTCAGTGACTTATTTGAATAAGCATTTCAATCCTTAGAAACAGAGCCTTCCCATGGAAAATATTTCATTTTGACTTGTGTCATTATGCAGGGAGTGATATACACCATGATAAATTCTCCTGCAGAAAAGTCTTTCTGAACACGGAGCCATAGAAATGAATTATTACAGGTAATGTAAACTTAGAGACATCCTGACACATTTGTGTTCTCTTAATTTTGAATCTTAACTAAATTTTGCAGACACCATTGGGGTCATGGAGACAAGAAACTGCATTCACTGGCTCGTGAGCACCGAGAAACTATGTCCAGTGACTCATGGACGCTGATGACAATAGCTCAGTTTATAGAATTGTCTTGTTTGCATCTTGATGAATTTGGTTTACCCTTCAAGACACAAAGTGTCACTGGGGCTGTGGAATGTGGACAGACCGTCCAGGGAGAGCAAACCATTTCCTCCTCTGTGACTGCTCTCACCTCTGTCATCCCATCTAGGTACCTGTGTTCTTCTTTTCTTCTTAGAATAAACCTATCTTAAGCTCCTACGCAGGGCCAATTGCTGGGATAGCAGCTCGCAGAACACATGGGTGAGACAGTAGGGAACTTGAGTCTAGTGGGGATGATGGATAAGGAAATACCCAGTGCAGGGTGGAGGGATTTAGGGCCAGGTCGGTACAGCATGGTGAGAGCACACAGGAAAAACAGCAAACCCAGGCCTGGGGTCAGGGAGGTTTGCCCAAAGGGACTTCCTGATGGGAAATCAAAGTATCCCTTAGAATGTTTTCTGTTGCTATCATGAAACACCACAGACTGGGTAATTTATAAAGAAAAGTATTTGCCTCTTGGTTCTGGAGGCTGGGAAGTCCAAGAGCGTGATGCCAGCATCTGGCCAGGGTCATCCCACAGCAGATAGGCAGAAGGCCAGAGGCACATGCGAGAAAGAGAGGTTTCTTTTTTCTTTCTTTCTTTTTAAGATGGAGTGTTGCTCTTGTTGCTCAGGCTGGAGTGCAATGGCACTATCTTGGCTCACCACAGTCTCCACCTCCCGAGTTCAAGCAATTCTCCTGCCTCACCCTCCCAAGTAGTTGGGATTACAGGCATGCGCCACCACGCCCAACTAATTTTATATTTTTAGTAGAGACGGGGTTTCTCCATGTTGATCAGGCTGGTCTTGAACTCCTGATCTCAGGTGATCTGCCCACCTCAGCCTCCCAAAGTGCTGGGGTTACAGGCGTGAGCAACTGCATGGGACTGAGGTTTCTAACAAAGCCCCTCCGACAGTAACCAACCCACTCCCACCTCACAGCATGAATGCATTCATGAGGGTGGAGCCCTTATGACCTAATAACCTCTGAAAGACCTCACATCAATTCATTCTCAGCGTGAGTTCCAGAGGGGCCAAGCATTCAAACCTTAGCAATCCCTACTGCAAGTTAGCTAGGTAGAGGAGGGCTGCGGGGAAGAGAGGCTCAGGAGCAGAGGCTTCGAGCCAGAGTGATTGTCGCAGAGACAGACAGGGTCATTATGTGCTCTTGCCCCAGGGCCCTGCACTGCCCGAGACAAGCAGCCTCTCAACAGATGCTTGTGAGATAAAGGAATGATTTGATTCAGAACAATAACTGACCCCATGAGCAGTTTTCCATTTCTCCATAGGACAACAGGAAAGGGTCCTTTATGAGCTATTAGCCTTTTGAAAATTTGGTTCTTATCACAGAGATAGGATTTCAAAGAATAAGGAGTTAGATCATTGTTATTCAAAAAATATTCACTGAATGCCCGTTTGTGCTTGCCATGATCCATGCCGTTAGGCAATTTTTTAAAAATATAGAATATTAGGTCCCAGTGTTACTAAGAGAGCCGGAAAAAAAAGGGGCAGTATTCCACCCTACAGATGATCAACCTCTGAGGGCCCTACGGTGGTTCTAACAGTCTGTGCCGCTAAATCAAGAGGGAGGAAGGACGCACAGCTCTGAGAACAGCTGACACTTCGCTCTCCATTGTTACTCAGCTTTGCAGGAGTTTGGGAAATGCCACCCCAAAATATGGTGCTGTAGTGTGCTGACTCCTTAACAGAGGACGCTAGGGGAACAGCAAATTCAGGGAGGCCTTTCTCTGAACTTGCTTATCTGCGAATGCAATTGACGGATCTCAATTGTCGTGAATCCCCTCCCAGGGAATTTTCAGCCAGGGAAGATGAGTACCTGGACACCGTGCCAGAATGCCTGTCCTGCTGAGGGCTGCTCTGAGACAGCTTTTATTACCTGAGAGGTTGTTTATCTGCATAACAAGACAACCTTTATTCACCAGACAATTCTTCTCCTCGCCCTCCTGTAACTGGGGGTTCCACCCCCTCCAACAACAATCCCCAAGCCCCTGTTCTTTTCTGTATCTCAGGAGACAGCTCTGTAGGCTTCCATCATCTGACCCTTCTTGGAGTGTCATTTTTTGGGACTCTCCTGTGTACGGAATTGAATATGCTTTCTCCTGCTAATCCGTTTATATGCCATTTTAATCAACAGCCCAGCCAAAGAACCTGGGAGGGTAGAACCTGTGCTCCCCCACAGCTTCCGGAATGTCTCTCGTGTTTATGGGACCAAAAAGCTATTTATTAGTAGAGAGGCAGCAGTGTCTGTGGCATTTCCTTGACTCACCTGAGATCTGCCCATTATCTCAGCCGCTCTGGGACTCCGTCGAGGTACTTGCTCTTTAGCTGTCATTTAATTAGTTTGCTTTCTGTGTCCTTAGCAAAGCAATAAAATTGGGAGAGAGAAAAAAAAAAACTTAGGTGGGGGAGAGTCTTATAAGTCTGGGTTTTATTTTATAATTTCGTAAGACACTGCTTGTTAGTGAGAGATAACATTTTTCAGGTCACTGAAGGCATTTGGCTTCACCTCCTGCTCACAACCCCCTACCCCTGCCCCGCCCCAAGCATGAGTTATCTTTGGCCAACAGGCGTCCAGAGGAGCCTTAGAGCCTCGCTGAGACTGTCAGGGCCGGGATGGCAATCGGCGCTCTCTGGTTCTGGCTCTCACCATTGTCGGCTAGTCAGGGTAGAGATGCATATCAGGAGGATAATGTGGGAAAAGCTCCCACCTTTATTACCCAGCCCTGAGCTGGGAACCTTCTTTAAGAGGCCTTAAGAACATAAATAGAAGCATTACCACTTAGCTCCAGAGAGACTAGTGTGTGAATAAACATCTTAGACCCCTGGATCTCTCATTTTCTCTCTCCCACTTGGAGACAGAACATTCACAAATAATCATTTAGGGCAGAGGTTCTGGGGCAGAAACACCTGAGGTCCAGTCAAGCCCCCGGAAATCCAAATGCAGCTGTCTGAGAATGTCATGGAAAGACCCAAGGCTAGAAAGTGTTTGAGACATTGGGGGATTTATTTCAGCTTCTATGATTAGTGTGTACTTAACTACAGGGGTAAAATCCAATTCAGGACTCTAACTTTTTTGTTGTTGTTTTTGAGACAGAATCTGTCTCTTATCACACAGGATGGAGTGCAGTGGTGCGATCTCAGCTCACTGCAACCTCTCTCCCTGGTTCAAGCAATTCTCCTGCCTCAGCCTCCTGAGCAGCTGGGATTACAGGCATCTGCCACCACGCCCAGCTACTGTTTTTGTATTTGTAGTAGAAACAGGGTTTCACCATGCTGGCCAGGCTGGTCTTGAACTCCTGGCCTCAGGTGATCCGCCCGCCTTGGCCTACCAAAGTGCTGGGCTTACACTCATGAGCCACTGTGCCCAGCCAACTCTAACTTTTAAAATTAATTATTTGGTGCTAAAGTATAACTGGCCTTTGTAGGGTAGATGTTCTCCTCAGTTCCCCAGGACGTGACTGAATGACTGAACTATCACAAATCAAAGTCCTATAGCTAAAACCATGCCAGACCAAGCCTTCCAGCCTGATACTTTACATGAAAAAGCAAGTGTCTCTGACCCAACATTCTTTGTTGGCTAAATTAAGACACTGCCGTAACAGCAGGTCAAAACTCATGTGAATGGTGGATTTTTATGACTTCATGTTTATTAAACTCATTCAATGACAAAGGATGGTGCTGCAGCCATGAGAAACAGATGTTTGTTTGCAGCGTACTCTGATCAACAGTCTTCCCATGAGTAATGGCCTGGACGCATTTGTCCTTGGTCCAAGATTTGACAAAGTGTGCAAACAAGTAAATCAGACAACCAGAGACACGGTGAAAGTTAGCGATAACCCAGGACACTTCTTATTTTCTGGCTTTCTTTAACAAATGACTCAGAGTGTGTGGCAGAGAAATTCATATGCTCTCACTGCAGGACAGTCACACTTCATATTTTCTTTAATTTGACTGATTTTCTGTCCCCTGCAGTTCTTTTCTTCATCACAGTGCAAAGTGAAACTCATATGGTTCATCCAAAGGATGAAAATAAACAGAGCATCCTTTGTTAGAAAAAAATATTCTGAATTTCTTTGCCTTGGAATACGTTTAATTTTTGGTCAGCCCGGTGGCTCATGCCTATAATCCTAGCACTTTGGGAGGCTGAAGTGGGCAGATTACCTGAGGTCAGGGGTTCAAAAGCAGCCTGGCCAATGTAGCAAAAACCTGTCTTTACTAAAAATACAAAAATTCACTGAGCATGGTGGTGGGCACCTGTAATTCCAGCTACTTGGGAGGCTGAGGCAGGAGATTTGCTTGAACCCAGGAGGCAGAGGTTGCAATGAGCTGAGATCGTGCCATTGCACGCCAACCTGGGCAACAAGAGTGAAACTCTGTCTCAAAAAAAAAAAAATACATTTTATTTGCTAATCTTCCCTGTTTCCCTACCTCACCTCATCCTACTTTCTTATAAGATATTGAAGGTCTTCTGCCACTTTTGTTCTGTGGACCCTTAACTGAACTCTGTATGGTCCAAGGATTCCAAAGACTGCAGGGTCCTTGTAGACCTGTGCAATCCAGCATGGCAGCCACCAGCCATGTGAGGATGTGTCCAACACGGTGACCACGTGAGGTTGAGCCCGTAGAATAGGGCTAGTCTCAGCTTGAGGGACGATGTTAACTTCTCTTCCTGGGTCCACAAGGGGCGTAGTTTCAAAGGCAATCCCAATCTGGGATCAGAGTCAAAGATCAATCACTCCAGAGGGAGAGAACTCCTCTCATTAGACAAGAACATGAATAGGGCGGGAATAACTTCAAAGTTAATACCCTATTACCCCTTACCTTTGAGGACTCCTTCTCTGGATCCCCTCTGATGGCAACGAGGGAGCTGTCTCTCCCTCTTTACCTGTGCACCTGTGCAGATTTCTCTCTCTGGGATCCCCTCCCACGATAGTGTGGGAACATTCTCTCTCTCTCTCTCTCTCCCTCTCTCTCTCTCTCTCTCTCTCTCTCTCTCTCTCTGCAAAACTCTTTGGGTCTGTGATATTTATACGAACAGTAAGCCCACTGCACCTCCAGGGCCTCTTCCCCCATTCCTGAGGCAGGGGAGGCCAAACTGAGATGCATTGGAAGTGTAACAGCAGACCTGATTCCAAAAGCTTAGTAAAAAGGAATGTAAAGTAACTCATTACCAATTTTTATATCAATTGCATGTTGAAATAATGCAATTTTGACTCTATTTAATTAAGTAAAATATTGAAATTAATTTTATCTGTTTCTTTTTCCTCTTTTCATGTAGCTACTAGACCATTAAAAATTATTGCTGTTGGGCTGGGTACATTGGCTCATGCCTGTAATCCCAGCACTTTGAGAGGCCGATGTGGGCAGATCACCTTAGGTTGGGAGTTCAAGACCAGCCTGGCCAACATGGTGAAACTCCATCTCTACTAAAAATACAAATATTAGCTGGGTGTGGTGGCATGCACCTGTCATCCCAGCTACTTGAGAGGCTGAGGCAGGAGAATCGCTTGAACCCAGGAGGCAGAGGTTGCAGTGAGCCAAATCATGCCACTGCACTCCATTCTGGGCAACAGAGTGAGACTCCATCTCAAAAAAAAAAAATTATTGCTGTTTCAATTGAACAGCACTGTGTCCTTTTACAGTGGTTTCAAATCAAAAAGACAAAAGTGTTGCAGAATGACGCTAGCAGAGTGTATTACATCAGCAGTGCTGGCACCATCCCTGGCACTTGGGTTGGTGCTCTCTGGGGCTATAATTTCCGGCAAACTCCAGTGGTCCCAGTTTACCCTCCTTTTCTTCCTGCAGAAACTGGAAAGTTTTCAAACTGATTCAGAGCTCTCTGTTGTGAAGCCTTCTCTACCCCATCATACCTGTGACCTTACCCTCTGAATCTAGCTAACCATTGAACCATTGGACCAAAATTGTGGGCTCCAAGGTCACTAAAGAAATTTCCCCAGCTGAAAGTCTTAGTTATTCCTCTAATACTGAGGACTGACCTCTCCATTCTCCGTGCTGGGTTCCCTCAACACTGTGCTATCCTCTTCTGCCTCTCAGAAGTGGAGGCTTTTCCAGCTACTACTGCTTGTTCATTCTGTGAAAGTTTGTTGATTCCCATTACTCTGTTAGGTCCTCGCAACTTCATGGTAACCACATGGAATTAGAATTGACTTGAATTTGAGGTGACTGCAACCTCTCCAAATGGAAATATGCCATAAGCAAAGTGCACCTTAAAAAAAGAGTTAGGAAGGGTGGAATCGATTTTGAGAAGTTGTTAGAAGAGAGGCAATTGATTAAGCCTGATGTTAGAACTGCTCCCTAAAGGGGCAAATGTGAAGGGCAGAAAAATAAATGCCATCTCCACATGCTTTTGCCCACCGACCTCAACCTGCCTGGATCTCTTCTACGGGACCCTTGAGACTTACACAAGAATACTGAATTCGACCCATGATTGTACATTGTATCACACGGTACACAATCGTCCTCCAGCTCTTTTGTTCATTATAAATACCCATCTTAGCTATAAGCTCCACAAAGAGATGCTGATCATCTACTGTGTTCTAGCACCTGAATCTTGGGGAGACAAAGAAGAATACGATACAAAGCCTGTCCATTTAGAAGAGGAGATAGGTGGAAACAGTTTCATATAGGAGGTGAAACAGTTTAATAGAGGTATGTGTAAGGAGTGCTTGGGGCCGGGCACGGTGGCTCACGCCTATAATCCCAGCACTTTGGGAGGCCGAGGCAGGCAGATCATGAGGTCAAGAGATTGAGACCATCCTGGCCAACATGGTGAAACCCCATCTCTACTAAAAATACAAAAATTAGCCAGGCGTGGTGGTGGGTGCCTGTAGTCCCAGCTACTTGGGAGGCTGAGACAGGAGAATCGCTTGACCCCAGGAGGTGGAGGTTGCAGTCAGCTGAGATCGTGCTACTGTACTCTGGCCTGGGTAACAGAACAAGACTCTGTCTCAAAAAAAAAAAAAAAAAAAAAAAGAAAGGAAGGAAGGAAGGAAAGAAGGAAGGAAGGAAGGAAAGAAAGGAAAGAAAAAAGAAAAGAAAAGAAAGAAAAGAAAAGAAAAAAAGAAAGAGAAAGAAAGAGTGCTTGGGAGGTTTTGACTGAGGCTGCAGGGGAAAGGGGCCAGGACAGGTATACCCACAGGGCACCTATGAGACTGCTCAATATACAATAAAGGATTACTATATTATTTTGACTGATTTATTGAGTGATCATTGAGGAGCTACAAAACCTCCAAAGACAAAAGTCTGTAAGATGTGCTGGCAGCATGCCCCCAACATGGCCGGGCCCCTTTCCAAAGCTGGCCTTGCCCCAAGTCACCCGGGGTGGGCCCAGGTGTTCAGGGGAAGCATTTTGCCTCCCCTGCTGTGCTGGAGAGCATAAGGACGCCCATGGGCACATGGGACAAATCGGGCTCAAATTGCCATATGGCTTGGATTTCACATTTTTACTGGCATAGTGTAATCATTTTTACAGAGTCTAGTGCTTTGCTGCAGATTGTAAATGATAAGGTCATGAGAATTAGAGACCAGTTAAAAATTATAGAAGACATATGCTGTGCGTTTTACTAATGAATGGCCATATTCAAACATGTTCACTAATTAATGGCAATATTTGAATGGGCCCACTAATGAATGGCAATATTTGAAAGTGGCATTGAATTTGATGCTCTGTGACCAGTGCTCTGTTTCTAGAAGGAGACAAGTGCTCGGTAAGGTCTGAGAAACACCCACTTTAAAGCAAAATTGGACAGGCCTTGCAGGATGGTAAAGGGAATTCTCAGATATAGAAATTCATCCACCAAGAAGTTTGTTTAGGATGGTGTGAACAGATCATTGAATACTTAGAAGAGTTCCAGGCTGGGCACAGTGGCTCACACCTGTAATCCCAGCACTTTGGGAGGCAGAGGCAGGCGGATCACAAGGTCTGGAGTTCCAGACCAGCCTGGTCAACATAGTGAAACCCCATCTCTACTGAAAATGCAAAACTTAGCTGAGCATGGTGGCACTTGCCTGTAATCCCAGCTACTCGGGAGGCTGGGGCAGGAGAATTGCTTGAACCAGGACCTGGGAGGTGGAGGTTGCAGTGAGCTGTGACTGTGCCACTGCACTCCAGCCTGGGCTGCCGAGTGAGACAACGTCTCCAAAAAAAAAAAAAAAGAGTTCCAACTTGCAATCAGGTCCTACTAAGGGAAACAAGGGAAGTTGTGACACAAATGCAAGAGCTGGGAAATGGGAAGATAAGGACTGTGACCATAGGAATTGTTTTCAGAAATGGTTACAGTAAAGAGACAGTAAGAAAGGAAGTGGGGCATTAGGGACACGGAGTCACTACCCTACAGCGCTCCCACCCCTGCTTCCCCCCGTCCCCTGGCCGGCTGCTGCAGTCAGGGCACTTGGCAAGTGAGAGTGAGAGCCAAGTCTGCAAAGCTGAGGCTCAGGACACAGACACAAGTGAGGGAAGATGCCGCTCCCCCATCTGCTGTTTCTTTCTCTCTAACCTGGACCTCCAATTTGTTGGCTATCTGCGTTTAAAACCACTGAGCTGAAACTCATTGCAAGGCCTTTCCTGGCAAGCAGGCCAGATTCAGGCCCATAAGAACAAGGAGACAACCAGCTCCACGTGTGTTGAGCTGAGGACGATCAGAGTGGGCCGGGCCGCAGGCCGGTCCTGACCCGGCTTTAGCTGTGTAGACAAGACTTAAACGTGGCACAGAGTAATTGCTTTGGCTAGGAACACATCTCTGTGGTGATACAACATGTATAAAGAAGGTCTTAGCAGAAGTACTGGGATGTATTTGATATTCTTTTAATGCAGCTTGACAAAAGCGGTGGTTCAGACCACAGCGTGCTGGGGAAGCAGCCTCCACACACCACTCTGCTAAGCCTGTAACTGACAAGGCTCACAAAAGCAATCAAAATGTAAAGTCCAGATGCCCTTTCACCCGGCCATTTCATGTCCAGAAATTTCTGCTGCAGATTTCCTTTCACATGTGTGAAATGACCGGAAGAGCAGGACATCCCCTGCAGCTTTGTTTGTGATGGCAAAATATTGGAAGGACCTAAATGCTTATTGGAGGGGCTGTTGAAATGAATCAAGGCATATCTATCAGCTGGAATATTGTGTGGCTGTGCAGGAAGAATGGAGCAGCTCCCTGTGTATTAATAGAGAGCCACCTGTAAGATGCATTAAATGAAAAACCAACGAGCAGAGTACGGCACATTATACAATATTTTATAGGCTATTTTTGTTTAAAAATAGCATACATTGATGATTGAGTGCATAATATATTTCTGGAACAATGCCTATACAAACAGGTGACAGTGACTGTCTCTGGGAAGCTGTGTAGCTGACCGAGGAGGAAAGGAGATATTTTTCACTCTGTACCTTTGGAATTTATGCTACCTGCACATATTTTGCATTCAAAAAATATTTGTTTTTTTAAAAAACCCAAGACTCTGCAAATTATATTTCAGTAACGCTCTTAAAGAAAAGAAAAAGTTAAGGGCCAGGTGCGGTGGCTCACACCTGTAATCCCAGCACTTTAGGAGGCTGAGGTGGGCAGATCGCAAGGTCAGGAGATCAAGACCATCCTGGCTAACACAGTGAAACCCCATCTCTACTAAAAACACAAAAAAATTAGCTGGGCATGGTGGCGGGCACCTGTAATTCCAGCTACTCGGGAGACTGAGTCAGGAGAAACACTTGAACCCAGGAGGCAGAGATTGCAGTGAGCCAAGATCAAGCCACTGCACTGCAGCCTGGGCAACAGAGTGGGACTCCATCTCAAATAAATAAATAAATAAACAAATGGCCAATAAATATTTTTAAGCTTATTTTCACTTCAAATTATGGAAAGAATCAAAACTACTTTGAATGAGGAGGTAAATGTAAATGTCTTTGTCCATAATTATAGATTGGACATTTAATTCCCGGCAGAGCCATCACCAGGAGCACCACCTTATCATGTATCTCCTAACTTAAGGTGCTGAGGTCAGCCTGTTGAAAGTAAGCTGAGTAAGTCTTTTGTCCTCACGGATAAGCTCATCTCTTCTGAGGGGACCTAGCTCTGAGACAGGTGGTGATAAGTTTCCTACCAGATGTACTCATAGTGAGGGTGTCATTGCAGACTGCACAGCTGAAAGATGGGATGGTGACATGCACACACTTGATGAGACAGGTGATGGTGTAAGAAAAGGGGATTTTGCGGGGATCTTTTAAGAGCTCCCATGAATGGAAATCAAACCAAAGAAAGTAAAGGCCTGTTCAAAGAGCAAACCTAAAACAAAAATAAGCCCAGAGATGCAGGGTGTTAGAGGTCACAGTATTTTGTGGGAAACTAATTGGCATTGTTTATTATCCTTGGGGACTTGTTCGGTGTGGTGGGTCATGTCTATAATCCCAGCACTTTGGGAGGCCGAGGCAGACAGATCATGAGGTCGAGAGATTGAGACCATCCTGGCCAACATGGTGAAACCCCATCTCTACTAAAAATACAAAAATTAGCCAGGTGTGGTGGTGGGCGCCTGTAGTCCCAGCTACTTGGGAGGCTGAGGCAGGAGAATCGCTTGACCCCAGGAGGCAGAAATTGTAGTGAGCAGAGATCGTGCCACTGCACTCCAGCCTGGTGACAGAGCGAGACTCCATCTCAAAAATATATATATTAATCCTTGGGGATTCGTTGAGAATTTGTGAAAGACAAAGGAATGTGGCTACTCTACAGAGGTGTATCCAACCTCCTGAAAATGATTTCTTTTTAGCCCTTTGGAAACCACACATAGAACATTGTCTTCGTCTGTTAGCATTTACAGCTTAGCATAGTTTAAGATTGCCTCACACCACGAGAGTCTATGATTTTAAGATGTTGTGTACTTGAAAGGAAATAACCTTACTTTCTTCTTTTCAAAATTGTGTTTTAATGCATTATAATCTAACACCATCTCTGTTCTATGGCACTGTCTTGTCAGAACGAGTTTTGCATATATCAGTGGCTGGTCACTCCTAGGGAGACTTCCTCTTTTGATCTATTCTTTTTAACACATTGCGGCTGGACTCACATATCTCTGCTGCCATCTTCTGGAAAGCTACATACCAAAGAGAAAAACATTTCGTCTATTCCCAAAGAAGTACAAATGTGTGCTTCATGCCTTTGATGTTTCCCTTGACTCTAGTAAGGGGTGCTAAGATGGTATTTGATTCTCTCCTATTCTTTTAACACAGAATTTCAGAGCTGTGGAAGAAAAATAAACAGCACATAATAAAATACTTTTATAATAGATGCAGCTGTGGTAGAAAACAGGCACAAAGAAATCTTGGCTTTCGTATAGAGATCTTTCAACTTTAAGGATCAAAACCTTACCTGAAGGGTCATTGCTCATAGGTACCCACTGGCTCTCAACCTGACTGATTAACAGCCATTTGGAATATTCTGATTGCATTGGAAGCTGTTCATTTGGTTCCTTTTCCTGCTTCCAAAAAGAATGTACACATCCAGCCCCTTTTGAATGTGACCATTATGGAAATACGGGAAATCAAACTCAAACATCAATTAGATGACTACTCTGCTGACGTGATATTGAATGATTGACATGATGAGCCATTCGCCTAGCTTTCTAGTAGTACAGAGCATGTAAGGGGGCTGACAGTGACTTACCTCGGCACATACACCAGCAAAGAAAGGCCTCATCCCTTTTTAGAGAGCAGTCCTATGAGGAGTTTACCAGCGTGGCAAAAATTGCTGGGGAGGTTTCAGTTTCACCTGAGATTCACATCAGTCATTATCATCAGTATACTGGGAACCGCTTTAATTAACAAGGCGCTTACTACCCTCTTACTATTCTGTAGACTCTTGCCACTTGTAAAACATCATAGCCCGTTAGAGAAAACCATTTGTTGTGTTTGCTGTGTACCAGAAACTGTGTTAAATATTCATTGCCTTATTATTTCTTCTTTGTAGAGGCAAAAAAGCTAAAGGAAAGAGATGCTAGAATCACACAGAGAATAAATGATCCAGGAGGTCTCAGACTCCGGGTCTGTGTACTTCAAAGGGTTCACTTCTAAACACTAATCTGTATCTGGTATTTAAAAATATAAAGATCTAGTACATGATTTCACAGCTTACAATGTACTATTTCTTCATATGTTGCTTAGAGCCAAGATTTTACTCATCCTAAAAGTAAATACACAACACATATTAGTTGCAAGGCAAAAATATGACTTTAATGTTAAGAATACTTTAACTATTACTCAATAGAAAAAAAAGGTTGGTTTATTGAATTTAGCCTTTGTAAAATAGTTTTTTTTTTAATTCTATACCTCCTTTTAGGCATTTAGGATAAGCTGATGACTAAAGTAAGAAGTGTGGCACCAGCTGGGCACAGTGGCTCATGCCTGTAATCCCAGACTTTGGGAGGCCAAGGCAGGCAGATCATGAGGTCGGGAGTTCAAGACAAGCCTGGCCAACATGCTGAAACCCCATCTCTACTAAAAATGCAAAAATTAGCTGGGCATGGTGGCGTGTATCTGTAATCCCAGCTACTCGGGAGGCTGAGACAGGAGAATCACTTGAACCCGGGAGGCAGAGTTTGCAGTGAGCCAAGATCCCACCACTGCACTCCAGCCTGGGTGACAGAGCAAGACTCTATCTCAAAAAAAAAAAAAAAAGGAAGTGTGCCATCAAGCTCTCAAGCTTAAAAACATATCAGAGGAGAATGTATTAGGTGACCATGTTCATTGTCAAATAAAAGGAAACCACCACACTATTGGAAGTGGTGAACTTACTCCTGGTGTTGAATTCTAAGAGGAATTTGCCATATGGCTACCTGGAATTAAAAAATATATATTTTATATGTATACATATATATATATATATATATATATAAAGTTTGAACTACAATTTTGCAAATAACAAAGTTTATTTGTTTTCACATCACTTCTTTTGCAAAAAATTGGAATAAAGTAACCTTTGTTAATTTTTTCAGTAGGAGCTTTATCAGGCAGAACTTCACCAGTGAGACCAGACCAGCAGGGTGTGTATGTCATATATACATACACATACACACATGTATGCATATGTATGTGTATATCCCTACATATATACATGCAGACACACACACATTTTATCTATGTGTGTGTATATACACATATATATGGAGAGATTTACTGGAAGGAAGTGGCTTACATGGTTTTGGGGCTGGGTAGATAGCTCCTAAATCTGCAAGGTGGCCATCAGGAAGAGCAGGCTGGTACTCTTGGGCACAGCTTGACACTGCTGTCCACAGGTGAAATCTCTTCTTCCTCAGGGAAGCCTCAGTTGTGCTCTTAAGGCCTTTCCACTGACTGAATAAGCCCCCTTCTGGTTATCGAGGATAATCTCTCTTACTTAAAATCAATTTGTGGGGTTTTACTCAGGGTGGTGGCAAAAATATTAAAGGAAAAATATTAGAGAAAGATAGAATATAGCCTCAAACCCCTTTGGAAGGCCTAAAGGTTTTTTTCTATAGTTCTTGGCTGAAGGCAGCCTTGTCCCCTTAAATAAATTAGAGTAGAAACAAAAGAATGTAGAGGGTTTACCTAGCTAACTTGTTTACTCATTAACCTTTGATCATTCCAAATGGCTCTCTTGTGGGGAGATTGATCAAGGATATTACCCATTAATAGTGTTTGCTGTAGGCATCAGAACCTGGCCTTTAATCTTCAACCTCTAGTGGTGTTGACTCAAGCCTTTGTCAATTAAACTTTACTGAATAAATGCAAGTCTCACTAGCTAGTGAAGGCCAGCAGCTGCTATCTCTTTACAGCACTCTCCAGGGAGACTGTAACTGGCCACAGACCCTCAGTCAAACTAGCAAAGCATAATATCTGTGTGTCAATGTACTTTATTAATTGGTCACTCACTGAGTCAAAGTCTGGAGGACAGACCCCGAAAGTGGTGACCCCAACAGTGGCACCCAAACGTAAGGTGACCCCGACATCAACTGATTATAGATCCTAATCACATCTACAAGATACCTTCACAGAAACATCTAGATTCATGTCTGCTTGAGTAATTGAGGCCCGTAGCCTAGCCAAGTTGATACATAAAACTGTCTTCACAGGAGCTATCATAGTACAGCTCATGTATTTGCCTTCTAACCAAATCTATAAAGGAATAGAGTTTAGAGAGCCAATGAAATAAGTAGGCATTACTTTTATAATTGTTTAAAGACATTTAAAAATTCTCAAAAAAGGCCAGGCATGGTGGCTCATGCCTGTAATCCCAGCACTTTGGGAGGCCAAGGCGGGCAGATCACCTGAGGTCAGGAGTTCAAGACCAGCCTGACCAACATGGTGAAACCCTGTCTTTTAAAAAATATGAAAAATAAAAATAAAATTAAAAATTCTCAAAAAAAA
>CAUYLG010041153.1:0-70473 GCA_963573385.1 Cacajao melanocephalus | reverse complement strand
CCACCTCCATGCCTCGGTGACCTAATGGGGGTGGACCCCCTTACTGCACACGGCCCTTGCCTCGATGACCTAATGGGAATGGTCTCCTTGCTGTGCACTGTCCACCTCCCAGCCTAGGTGACCTAATGGGGGTGGACCCCTTGTTTTATTGCTCACGACCCTATCACTGTCCTTAAAGATGACTTCACTCACTGCCCTGCCCCCTAACCTATACATAATAAATATTCACGCTTCTGGACATTCGGGGCCTCACCTGACTCTGCTCATAGGTGGCGTGGCCCCTCGAGCCCAGCTGCGTTTTCCTTGTACTTCTGTGTCCTGTCTCTTTATTTCTCGGATCCTGTGCCTCAGCACAGCATAAGGCACACCCCACAACCCTGTGGGCCATCAGCCCTACATATATATATATTATAATATATATATATAAAATATATATAAAATATATATAATATATACAAATATATATAATATATATATTTATAATATATTACATATTATATATAGTTATAATATATAATATATATTATATATATTTATATATAATATATATATAAAATATATAATACATATATATAAAATATATATATAATATATACACACACACACACATACATACATGAGTAAAACTCAGTGCAAATTGACCAGATGGTTGATTCAAAAGAATAAAAGAATTATAACCTAGGTCTCCAGGAGTCCTTGTTTCATTATTTCTTAGGGGCAGGTGAGCTGGAATGAGATAGCTCTTCACAAAGCACATGGTGCCAGTCTGCATTTCAGGGACACAATATAAATCCACACAGAGGGTATCTTTGGCATGTCACATAAAGCCCAGATGCAGTGTGGTCAAACATGCAGTCTAAGGCCTGGAGCTCCAGTCTCTGGCTGAGTCAGTCTCCGCCTCCTCCTGGGCCCCCAGTTTTTTCCTGGGATCAGATGATTTTTAATGTACTCCTGATGTTTTGATTCTAGGAAAATTAATTCTGCCACCTTTCTTTTCTTGGTACTCTTAGCTATTCCACACACCATCTCAGTTGCAGAGCTAGGGGCTGGAAGGCAGGTAGATGGCCTAAACTGGTGGCTTACTTGGTCCACTTAGTAATTTTGCAGTTAAGAGCTTGGAACTTGGGTCCCAGAGTTCTCTGTGTTTTATACGCTTCTTTGTACAATATATTCACTAAAAGGGGCTGTAAAGCCAAATGCATCATAGGGGATACCTACAATCCAAGCAGATATACTGTAAGTGATGAAAGCAGGTAAGAAAACAACAGGGAAAGGAAAGAATGGTGGGTTCTGGAGGGGGCAGCTCAGTCTAAAGGCAGATACATTCAGTTTTTAGTAACACTGTGAGGCAAACAAAACAAGGCCTGATTTGTCCTGCAGGCCTCCACAGTCTTGTTCAGTTAATGAAATGTGCTTAATATGGACCTAAAGATACAGAAAGTACTAGAATGGACATGTAAGTCCTAATTAAGATTGCCCTGGCAGCTGGCTTTCTCAGAAAGCTAACACTCTGTATAATGTCTGCATTTCCCACTGCTTCCACTGGGGGCTGGATATGCACCCTTAGCTGTAATCCCTAGGAGCAGTCAGGGCAACAAGTAAAGGGTCCTACAGAAGGAATATACATGTCAGTATATGAAAAATTCCAATCAGGAGCCCATATTCTAGAGGCGGCTGCTGCAAGCTCTTCAATCACCAATTAGCACTAGAAAGTTAGCTGTCATCATGGGTATTATAAGTGGTTTTTGACTGGGGAACTGAGTACTGTAAAATACGTGGATTATTCATGAACACTGCACACACACATCCACCTCACACAGGCTCAGACCTCACACATGCTGTAGTATCTAGTGAGTCTAGCAGCCCAAATACTCTGGAACAAAGTCCTGGGCCCAAGCGACCACTGTTATATTCAGCCATTAACCAAGGAGTGTGCAATAGCTCTGACAAGGTTCGTTGAATCCTGCTGCTGGAAAGCTGTCTGTGTCAAGTGACCTTTTCATGTAAGGTGCTTGCTGGAGCAGTTAAAAAGAGAGAGCAGGGACTTCACCAGTCTTACAGAACAAGGTATGTGACTGTCTGCTTGCTAATAAAGATGGTAGATGTGGCAGAGTTCAGTCTGGCAACTTGTCTGAGCAACAGCCCTGTCTCCTTAACCTACCTATAACTGCTGGAATCTACTAACACCCTCTCCCAAAACGTAACTGTTGTGCCAGGAAAGTACATCAGAACAAGGCTGGAAAGCACAGCCCCTCAAACCTCTGAGGGAGATAAACTGCTACCCTCAGAGATGCTCTATGGCTGAGAATAGATACCTGAAAACTTGGCCTTGGCTAGGAAAACATGGGAAAGGAATTAAGAACACTGGGCTTCCCCTAATGCCCTGATGTGGGTCCCTGGGAGGCCCCATGTCACTCACCATGCTCTTCGTATGGATCATTGGGGTCATCAGCCACCAATTCTGCATTGCTTGGAGTTTCATGGTCTTCTTTGGTTACAAATATGATTCGATCCTTCCCTAGTGTTTGGAAAATGGAGGAAGAAATGTTTCATTTAAGAGCAGTCAATCAGCTTTAAACTCAAAGAAGCTGCCACACAAACCAAGTTTGAAGACTGTCCCATATGCCACCCCCATGTGAGGTGACCATCAAACTGTTCTCATATGCTAGGGGAGGAAACAAAAGAGGATGGATAAGGGGCAGGGCAGGAAAAAAAGCACTGAAGAAAAAAGAGTGTCCTAAGGTTTACCCACAGGGTTCAGAACGCATAAGGAATTCAGAATTCAAAGGAAGACTGAGCACATTGGCAAAGCGAGTGTGCAGTGATGTGGGTCCTCAGCCTACAGATCACCGCAGCCCACACAGTTGATGCAGCCACAGGCCCCTGGCTCTGAAAGGCTGAGGACATAAGTGGCCTGAGAGTGCCCACGGCTAGCACCCCCACTAGGCCTCTGGGCTCTGGGAGAGCCAGCTTGCCTAAAGTGCACAACCAGAGCCCTCGCCCTGGGGCCTGGGTGCCAGAAGGTTTGATGGCTCCAGGAAAACAAACCACTGAGAGTCAAATGCATTTTATATTAGGAGCTTCTCCTCATGGGAGGCCGGGTGAGCACAGAAAAGCACATCAGTCCTGGCCAAACCAGGGTGGGTGCATTAACGGCCTTACAGTGACCCCCATGAAGTATTATCACCCTCAGCCCCCATCGAGTACAGCAGAAAACCAAGGCTGAGTGCTATGCAAGCAGCAAAGCAGGCCCTCACAGCCCTCTGTGCTCTACCTTGTAGCTGTAACCATCACCTTGCCTTCCTAAAAACTTTGGTCATCAGCTAACGACACCACAGGTATGCGTCAGATATTCCCATTGTGGGCAAGGAGCACCTTGTCCTCAGTACCCCACGCTGCATGGTGGGTCATCAGCTCTGAGTACTGACTTGCTGGGTCACACAGGACAGGAATCTCTGAAGTCAGCACTGTTGGAGATCCTTTCCACACACCCACACTGCCTCGCACCGACATTTGCACAAGAACGATGGTAGCTAACACTGAACAAAACACCCTCAGCACACACAGGGTCAGGACCCCAAACCCACTGGAGGCTTCTGCTCCCAGAGCTGGTCTCTGCCTCAACACCGTGCATGTCACCTGACAGAAGACTGCTTTTCCCTGTGGCTGGCCTGGGAAAGCTTTTGGACCAGGCAGCCAGGGCTTGTTAAAGTACCTTGTAACCTTGGTAATTCTGGCCAGTTTCCAAAATACTCAAAAGCAATCTGTAAAAATGTTGAACGCTAAGCAGAATGAGCTGATACAAATTTCTCAACTCAGCTCTGTTAGTTTTGTTTACGAAGACGGCAGCTCACCGCAGCCCAATGGTGAGGCCCAGTTACAGGCAGAGAAAAAGGATCCAGTAAAGTATGGAGGGCCTCCTGGGGTTTGCCATACATACAGAGACCAGGCCTCACCCAAGAAAAGCTGAATCATGCTCTCTGCCACAGCCATATAGCTCACAGGCTTCACAGATAACTGTGCTACACAGCCAGGTTAGGAAACACCAGCCTAGCACAATCCCACGGAGAATTCCAGGTCCCTCTCACAGGGCCAAGTCCTCACATGTGCCTTCCTGGACATTTTCCCTTGGAGCATAGTTCACACTGGATTGAAGGTAGAACAGTAACAGCTGCATCTTTTACACATTTTTGTCCCATGAAATGTGTTTTACATCTGTGAGTTCACTGGTGGGTATTACTTTATCTCTGTTTTATAAAAGACCACAGGAGCTGAGAAACAGACCAAAAGGCATGTAGTAAATGAAGGCAGAGCAGGAACAGAAACTCTGGTCTGAAAGATCTGGAGTGTGTCCCCTGCAAACTGTCCGTCGCATGCTTGTCCTGGTGGGTCTTTGCTTTCTGGAATGTTTAAAAGCAGATTCAAGGACTGATGCAAGGACAAAGCCTACTTATTCCTAATAGACCTAACTGTGAAAGAAAGAACTGGTCAGACTAGTCATAAGATGCCAACTAGTGGGACAATCTGCTAGACTAGTTCTCATGACATTTCTCAGCAATTTCTCCAGAGAAATAAAATTTTAAACTGCTTGTATTTTTATTTCCAAGATAAGCTTTAAAAGCAGTTGAATATGCATGTTCTGAAGGAGGTGGATCACTACCCTAAACCCTCTGGTTCACGGTGGCTTCAATATCACAGAGTCTGAGAAATGGAGTTCAAATATGAGCGTAAGCACTTCCCACTGTGTAAGCTCAGGTACACTCTGGGCCTCAGAAGCCAGTTCTTACCACTGGCTCCACCTAGCTACCTCACATGGTTGGTGAGGTGAAACGAGTTTCTGCTGTCAGCTGAAATCCCACTCAAAAGACAGTAACTTTTTAAAGGGTATCAATTGACAAGGATAGAGTGGCCAGTAAAAGAGACAATCACGGGCTCAGAGATGTCAACAATGCTTTGGAAATGGGAAGGCTGATGGTCCAGTGCTCTCTGACTTAATCAGTGAAGAAAGCTGAACCCAAAGTGCACAAGGAGGAAGTTACCCATAATCAACTTAGTCCCCACCCCAGAACCTTGATAAGAGTGGGGAACTGGAGGCCCGAGGCGTCACTCTGCGAGCAGGACTTCAGAGTGCGGCTGAGAACAGAACTGACTAAACAGTATACCAAGACACCTTCCACCCCCAACTGTTTAGTTTTACTCTTGGTAGTGCCATCCCCAACTTGTCTTTCTCTCACATTTCCATCAGCAAATTGGAATGACTCCATCTTCAAATACATCCAGAAAGAGCTGCATCCCTCATCTCTACATCCCTCCACTTCAGCCACACTGGCCTCTGCTCTTACTTGAACATGCTGAGCACATGCCTATCTCTGGCCTTTGCACAGGGTGTTCCCTCCTCCAGGAGCACTTTCTCTTCCCTCAGGTATCCTCACAGAGATCTCTCCCTGCTTTCACCTCCTGCTCAGATGCCACCATCCCTGACCACTGCCCATCTCCCTTATCCTGCTTTATTTTTATCCAAAGTGCTTTTCCTCACCTTACATACTATGTATGTTTACCACCTGTCACCGCCACTGGAATGCCAGCTCCTCAGAGGCAGCGATTTTTGTCTATTCTGTTCATTTCAGTATCCCCAGAGCCCAGAATACTGCCAAAGGCAGAGTGGGTGTTCAATATTTGTTGAAACAAATGAATGGAGAAACAACTCTGGATTAGAGCATGAAGATCCCAGTGTAAGGATTAAGAGTAAAGAAATATGAAGGGTGGCTTTACAGTCAACAGGGAATAGGTTTATTTTAAACAAACCTGAGAGGGGTGGCTGGCTGAGTTACGTCAGAGGCACACTCTCTCATG
Source organism: Cacajao melanocephalus (assembly GCA_963573385.1). Lineage (NCBI taxonomy): Eukaryota > Metazoa > Chordata > Mammalia > Primates > Pitheciidae > Cacajao > Cacajao melanocephalus. The sequence goes on along the minus strand of CAUYLG010041153.1, from coordinate 64,620 downwards.
GACTAAAAGTTTTTGTTTTTTTTTTAAAATTTTTAATTTTTATTGCATTTTAGGTTTTGGGGTACATATGAAGAACATGCAAGATTGTTGCATAGGTACACACGTGGCAGTGTGATTTGCTGCCTTCCTCCCCTTCACTTATATCTAGCATTTCTCCCCATGCTCTCTCTCCCCAACTCTCCACCCCCCGCTGTCCCTCCCCTATTTCCCCCCAACAGACCCCAGTGTGTAGCGCTCCCCTCCCTGTGTCCATGTGTTCTCATTGTTCAACACCCACCTATGAGTGAGAACATGCAGTGTTTGTGTTCTTGTGTCAGTTTGCTGAGAATGATGGTTTCTAGGTTCATCCATGTCCCTACAAAGGACACGAACTCATCGTTTTTGATGGCTAAGTGTTTTTTTTTTTTTTTTAGACGGAGTCTTGCTCTGTTGCCAGGCTGGAGTGCAGTGGCGCAATCTCGGTTCACTGCAACCTCCACCTCCTGGGTTCAAGTGATTCTCCTGCCTCAGCCTCCCGAGTAGCTGGGATTACAGGCGCCCGCCACCACACCCAGCTAATTTTTGTATTTTTAGTAGAGATGGGGTTTCACCATGTTGGCCAGGATGATCTCGATCTCTTGACCTCGTGATCCACCCACCTCAACTTCCCAAAGTGCTGGGATTACAGGTGTGAGCCACCCACTGCACCTGGCTGTGACTAAAAGGTTTTAAGGATTCAAGGTGGGAGAGTTTATCAGTGGCTTAGACTGCTTCTGTGTCTCTTTGTTGTGCTCGTCTGGGAGGGAGAGTTGTGTGTCTGTTCCCATACATCTTTCTGCAGCTGCAGGTGTACCCCCGAGTCTGCCTTTAGCTTCCCTATCTTAGTGCACCTGAAGGGAAAGGAATGTGCTTATTAAGGCCCACTGTTTTACTGGTGCCCATTGTATGAGCGTGAAGTTTGGCAGTTACCCAAGAAACTTTCTCCCCCACTCCCTCTGTGCCTGAACTGTCTTATCTGTGTTTTACTGTCTGCTCTTTCTGGCTGCTTATAGTTAGAAGAGAAGTGATTTCCTTGAAATGCATGAGGCTAGAAAGGGAGCTGGATCTTAAAGTGGCAGTGTTTGTCTGAGATGACGGTCCTGCTGCTCTGTCACCCAGTCTCAGCAGAAGTCAGGAAGACAGAATGGTTATCACCATTAAGTGAATGAGACCAAACAATTCCTTGGATGAGTAGTTTGATTTCCCACATGAAAGGGAAGGATCTTTACATGCCAGAATCTCTCAGCGCATCCTCCCCAGAGGGAATGCCTCTGTGTCCTGCAGAGGAAGCAGTTTCTTGTTTCCCATGGATGCTCACTCCCCAGGGTCATGTTTGAGAATGGCAGCCTGCACTAAGAACTTAGCTTCTCTCCTTTTGGCTAAGTTGATTCAATGCACCTGTAATACAATTCCAATTACTACTTTCTGAAGCTCAATCCAAGAAAGAGATCTAAAGCCAGAGGGAGTGGTGCCTGTGGTGTATTTCGAGTGAGGTAAGGGGTTTCTAAGAGTTTGATAAATCCGACTGCTAAGGACTTTCATGTTTAGAATCTAACCTCTTTGAAAGATACAACTCCCCTGTATTTAGGAGGATCAAGTACAGGAATTGCATTTGTGAAGAATACACAAATAGCTTTCAGGCAGTCTAAGAAGAATGCAAGTGTTAGAAGTTTAGCTTAACAAATCTTCCTTACCTCCAGCTCTGTGCTACTACCTAGTGGTCACAGCTGAATAAGACACAGGCATCCAGTGGAGAAGCTGGAAGGGGAGGGATCCTACCTTTGTCCCTGACAAAGAGCTTCAGGGAGGGAAGGAGGGGAATAGGCATTCCAGAAGGAACCACTCTGGGTAAAGCCTGGAGGGCAAAAGGAGGGTTTTAAGAAGTAGTGTTCGCTCACACACGTTCAGTATTGGAAAAGGTTTTCTTGAGAAAGTGACATTTAAAAGGATCTTTGAAGCCTCAGGAAGCCTTCTCAGATCCCATAGAGCCTTTCACTAAATGGTCATAGCATGCTGGGCTTTCCCTTCACATCACTTATGACAGTATAATCATGCATTTGTCTGGTGGTGTTTTAATGGCAATCTCTTCCACCACGCCAGGAGAGCAGAGAATGTGTCACCTTGCTCACTACTGAATGCTCCGTGGCTGACACATCACATGTGCTCTATAAATGTTGACTAAACAAGAGTGGGCAGGCTCTGCATTAGAAAGAGGAAACTAAGAAAGAAACACTATCGTGCTGAAATGGAGAAGTGTGGGTAGCCCAAGGCCAGGAAGCGAGGCTGAGAGCTCCTTGAATGCCAAACCGAGGAGTTGAACCTGAAGGCTGGGTGGCAGGTGGACCCCTGAAATAAACTTGCACAGGCAAGTGATTCACTCAGAACAGAGGGAAGGTATATGCATGATTCAATAAAGATTTGGGCACCCATTGTACACCAGGCCCTGTGCTAGATGCTGGAGATTCCATAGCCCATCTGATGCTCTGAACTTTGTGGAAGAAGACAGGCAGGAAATAAGATGGCAAAAAATAAAAAAGGTGATTTCAGAGAGTTCAGGATGTGGAAGACACAAAGGGTCAGGAGGTGATACTGGAGCTAAATTTTAAAGGATGAGGAGTCAGCCATAGAAGAGCTGGAGCCAGGATATACCAAGCCAAGGGAATAGCCAAGAGGCCAAAGGCTGAGAAGCGAAAGAGTAGGAAGAGACCAGGCTGGAAAGGCAGACAGGGCCAGATCACATTAGCTCTGATATGGTAAGGAGTTTGGGATCATTTTCCTAAATCCTATGGGAAGCATAAAGAATCAGTGGGGGGTGGGGGGGGGCAGGCGGGGGAAGCGACTTCTTAGGAGGGCAGTGGTATGGATAAGATAAATACTAAGGAAGGCCTATAAGCGAGTGCTTTCAATTCTCATTCCTCTCCAAACTAACAGAGATCTTTGAACCAGGAAAAGATAAGGCTCCATGTTTTGGAGGCAGATGGACTAGCCGCCCCTTCCCAGAGAAAACTGCCTCCTGTAAATCCTCAAAGAAAATAAGAGTCTTGTTTATCAGCACAGCCTCATTATACCCAAAGGCTCAAAGGTTATTTGCTAAATGAAGTAAATTAGAGATTTAGAGACCCGAAATTAAAAACAAGACAAGAGTGGTGAGAGCAGAGGACTTCTGCTTATGGCACACATTCAGTCGTAATACGGGGAAATACAACAGTACTCATTAAAGAGTGAGTCTTATGGCTTTATGACCCCAAAGAGGAGAAGTTCTAGAAGCAGACAGGACTACTAGGGAAAAGCCTCAGTATTTTAGGCTGAGCTATTCTCCTGAATGGATGTTTACAGGTAGGCCACCTCCTTCTCTGGGCTTCCAATTGTTTGAATTAACTGAGGGAGCTGCAGCATTCACCAAAGAATTTCTGGGTGACTTCTAACTCTCTCTGTAGCTGTATAACCATCCACTCCCCTTCTATGGTGCGAGAAGGTGCTTCATGAATATCTGCTGTATGAATGAAGCCCAACATCTCATTTTACAGCACTGGAAACCAGAGCCTGGAGGGGCTACGTGGGAGCTCAGGGCCAAGGAACCAGTTAGTGGCAGTGTGTGGGGAAGCCCTCCGACCTACAGCTTGAGTACTTCCGAGCCCTTGGGTAGAATAACATCAAGGAAGCAGCAGGTGGTCGGAGCTCAACTCTGGAGTGGGAGTAGGCGGGGTACTCCTTGCAATCCACTGGGCACTAGATTGGATAAGGCTTGTCTGGGGTCAGAATGCCCAGGCTCAAATGTGATAACCTGCTTTTTGTCAGCTATAACTGACTCTCTCAGACTGAGAGCTGTTCAGCTTCATGTTAGCTTCTTGAGCCGGACAGACTCCATCTTAGCTTCTTCATTTTAGTTATTTTCCCACCATTAATTATGTAACTGTAGCATGTAGCTGGGGCAGGCTGACACTGGGCACCTCCAGGAATGCATTTGTTGATAAGACGCTGAGTTAAGTGGTACCAGTAGAGCCTGGGAATGCAGGTGCTGTCGAGCCCCCAGAGCCCCCATTATCTATAAGTTGTAAGTCTTTCATGACAGCTTTACCCCTTGCACCTGGCACTGTTTTATTTCTCACGTACTAGTTTATCTTTTAACTTTTTGCTTACTCTGTTTCTGTGAAAAAATTGCTTTTAGCTAGTTTCCCCCCCCTCCCTTTTCAAACTAGGGTATAAAAAAACCCTTAACTCTTTTTTTCAGGGAGAGAATTTTGGGCGTTAGCCACCTCTCGGTTGCCGGCGAAAATAAAGGACTCATAATTCAAACTCAGAGTGTGGCGCATACCTTGACTCGCTCGGATGTAACACAAACCCCAGCTCCACGATGTGCTGGCTGAGTGGCTTTAGCCAAGTCTCCTGTGTCTAACTTTACTCTTCAGTAAAATGTGACCAGTAACAGAGCCTGACTTACAAAGGTCGCAGCGAGATCAATGAGACAAGCCACGTAGGGTTCCTTGAACAGTGCCTGACAGGTAGCAGGGGGCCTCAAAAACGTTCTCGTTAGTGGAACTCTAGCACCCCAGCACAGCACACGCTACCCGGAGTGGCAGCTTTTCCGGACGCGCCTTTTAAAGGCTCAAGCAAAATGGAAACACGTGGTGTATGGCAGGAGCGGTAGTAATAATTAACAACCATCAATTCCCAGTTACGAGCCACACGCAACGTGCTCGGCAGTTCCCGTGCCTCCTCACGGCCTAGTTTACGACTTCCCACGTACAGGCCCCTCTAAGGTCCGGGTTCGGGCTTCACTGTGCCCTTGGACCAGCCCCGTTCTCCCCAGAGCCTCGGTATTCTCATCTGCAAAACTGAAGTGGCGACCCCCGGGCCGGCCCGCCCTGGATGGTCCCAAGGTGGCCACCTGGGCCGCGCCTCAAGGTGGCCCGCGCCGGCAGCGTGGTCGCGAGGCGCCGGGGCCTGCGTGTCTCCCGCAGGCCCTCGCAGGCCCGTATCCATGGCAGCCTGCCATCCCTACCTTCCTGCCGGCAGTAGGACATGGCTGCAGCCCGGCTTTGAGACCTTGCAGAAGCGGTGGCAGCAGCTACAGTTTCACGCCGTGACCTCCCTCTCCTCAGGCAGGGCGCGCGCCTCCGAAGCCCGGGCGGACCCGCCCCCTCCAGGCCTGCCCGCCGCGCGCCTGCCTCGGCAGCCTCTCAACCCCGGCCCGGCCCACCTCAGTCGGAAAATACATTACCCAGAAGGCTGTGCGCTCTTCGGCAGCTCTCCAGGCAGTAGAGACTACATTTCCCAGAAAGTTTTGCAGTGCGCAGGCGCATGAATGAGGTACTGCAACGTCCCTGACCCTAAACTACAATTTCCAGGAGGCGTCGCCGCGCGCAGGCGCAGAAACGCTGGGCACACGGGGCGGTAACTGCGGTCAGTCCCGCCTGGTCCTGGAGTCCACGCGGATTTTCGAAGCTGGAGCTGGCAAGAGGCCGCTGGACTCCACGCTCCGGTCGTCAGCCCACTTCCTAGCTGAAGAGCGTGAGGAGGCGGCAGCGAGCCGGGTCCCACCATGGCCGCGAATGTGAGTGTCCCCTGGCCAGCCAGGCCACACCCAGGCTTCCCCGTCGCCCTGGGGCTCTTCGCCGGGGGCGCCTGGGTCCACTTCGCCGTCTGCGCGCTTTGTCTTTGCCTTCGGCACCTCATCCCTTTCTGTTATCTCTCGGCCCGTCCAGGCTTCTTTTGTCTCTGTTCCTTGGCCCAGCTTGTCCTCAGCTTTCATGCGAAGGCGGACTCGGAGGTGTGGCTCGCGCACTGCGATCTGCTTGTGCGCCTCTGCGCAGTCCCTCCTTGCATTCCCAGTTTCTTCCTGGACCTTGGCGTTCTGAAACTTGCGCATTATGAGAGCTGGACGGGACCTCAGAGAGGGGGCCAGTCCCTTGGGAGGGAGGAAGGCGATCCAGCCAAGGTGGAGCTGTCCAGCAATGGACAGACAGGGCTCTCCAGGAGGGCAGAGAGCTCCCCGCCCTAGGGAGGTGTTTAAACCGACGCTGTGATGCTGCAAAAAGCTTAGGCTGGGCTGGGAGCGAAGGAGTTAGGGGAAGAGGGAGCATTTCTTTACTATTGGGCCCCTCCTCCTCCTAGCAAGGATTTGGTTGGAGAAGGCCTGGCTGAGGGCTGTTCCTTCAAGGCCTCTTCTCCCTGCAACCAGCCTTTCTCGGGAAACTATTTAAGCCCGACATTCATTCAACAGACCAAGCAACGCCTCCTACCAGGGCGCTGGGTGTGGTAGAAGCTGGTGACTCACCTCTCCCCTCCTCTGTGAAAGTGCTTCTAGGGCCAGCTTAGGAGCCCTGCCAGCCCCAGACACATCCTCCCTCCTGCTTTGGTAGAATGTCCTAGCAGCTCTCCCCTTGCCTGTCACACCCTATTTCCAGGCACCGCTTCTGTCCCCAAGCGTCCTCTCTGCCTCCCACACCCCTTGAGAGCCCAGGGTGTGCATCACCCACAGCCCTAGCACACTCTGCCTCAGGTTACTATCATCCACACTCCCAGGACACTTTGGGCCTTCAGGAGGGTTAGAAGCCTTGAATGTTGTACCTAGAAAGGTGCTCAGAGGAGAACACTCAGAGGTGTTCCGAGAGACTTAAGGTCCGTCCACCAAGCTAGAGGGCAGTCAGGAGACCAGCTTGTCTGCAGTATGTGGATTCTTTGCTCCCATCACCACCACTACCGTATTGTACAGATGGGAAACTTCCCCAGCAGGCTAAGGCACCTGCCCAAGCTCTTGTGGCCAGCTTGGCATGCTGTGACATAGGAACATGCTGAAAAGGGCAGACTTTGGAGTTAGGGAGACCTGGGGCAAATCCAGATTCTTCCACCCAGTAGCTGTGTGGTCTTCCTCTCTCCAGGTTTATGCAGCCTCATGGATCAGTTACTGTGACATTTAAGGGAGACTGCTTAGCACAGTGCTGGGGGTGTGGTAGGTACTTAACACTTGAAAACAAGCCTGTCCTCACAGAGTGGCACAGATGTTCCCAGTGGATAGAGACCACCTTGGGTACATTGAGACCCCTCACCAAGGAACATGTTTGCATTTGGGTATCCACTGCTGTCAAGCCTTTGTTAATTCTTCCAGTAGCTGGGTACAAATTTACAACAGTCACTAGGCTGGGTGAGGAAGGAGGATCTGAAGATTGTGGGGCGGGGTGCAGGGAGGCTACAGAATTCTCAATCGGTATAGCAGCAGCAGTAGCTGTGGTGAAGGTACTGTTCCCCTCTCCACTTTATAAGTGAGTAAGCAGAATCAGAGAGGTAGAGCAATTTACTCAAGCTTACACAGCAAGCGATCGGTGAACCTGGGCATCAAACCCAGTTCTGTCCATTTCCAGGGCCTATGTGTTAGCCTCTGTTCCCACCACTCATTGCTCATTTCTTCTGAGTCCTGAGTGCTGGGACTGGGAGGGGATGTGTCACTGGGGATGTCTGTGTGTGTGTGTGTATCAATATAATGCATGTATAGATGTAACATATATGTATATATAAATATGTGTGTATATAGATCCTTTGTGATCTTCCATGTTTACTGGGAATTTTGGTTCAGAACTTGGGCTGGGTATGTCATGTCACTGTCTACCTCACCCCTCCTCTAGCCTGAGGGGCACCCTCCTGTACCACTCTTCCTTCCCTACAAGATCATCTTTGAGCCCCTTATCTTGATGCTGGCTGAGGGGAGGCGCAAGAGGAAGCCACGCCTCCTTTTCCTGTTGCTGCCTGCAGCTGGCTCCCAACATTCAACTCACGTTGTACCCCAAGAGATGGGGAGCACAGACTGGAATGAGTAATGGGAGAGTAGCCTCCAGTCTGCCTGGATTTGAATCCTAACTCTTCCTCTTAGAAGCTGTGTGATCTGGGAAGATGACTTAACCCCTGAGCCTGATTTTCTTACCAGTGAAATGGAGTCGTTATGGCATCTACCTCTTTGGGCTTGCTGTGGGCTGGCCTGTGATGGACTGGTGTGTTTGCCATTGTCACCATTATGATGGTCACCTGCCTGCCTGTGGTGATTCACTCCCCTAATGTTCTCAAATGGCATGTAAAGTCAAGACGACTTCTGGATTCATGGACATCTGGTCACTGGAGGGCTTGGCTGGTGGTATTCAGAGACAGTTAGAATGCGACATCAGCTTTGTCCAAACAGAGACTCTGACTCAAATCACTCCTCTGGCACCCAGTGCCAGAATGGGGCCTGTCTTAGCTGGTACCCACTTTACATCTTTGTGACTTTTGTCAGCTCACCCCCAGCCTGTTGCCAGCCCAGCATCAGTTGTAGGGAAATCTGTTAACATTCCCACTAGCTAACACGTGTGTAGTGCTTTCCATGCCCTAGGCCCTGAGCCACCCAATAACTATGTTCTTTGGTTCTCACCACAACCCTATGCACAGAGGAAATGGAAGCCACAAAGGGGTGAAGTTGCTTGCCCAAGACCCCATAGCTGGTATGTGGCAGAGCCTAGATTCAAACACAGTCCTTCTGGCTCCAGAATCCTGCCCTAGGCAATGACGCTTGATCAGCAGTGGATACACCCCAAATCATGTCTCTGTTATTGGCCAGACAAAGCCTAATCTACTCACCCTTGAGCTTGAGGCCTGCTGTGAACCTGTGCAGAAATGCCAGGCTCCCCCTTTCTTCCTCCATCCCTCCCACAACCCAGGTAAAGCAGTTAGGCAGCTGCTCCCTGCAGAACCACTTCTGAGTTCCTCATCACTGCTGACACGGTTCTCCCCTTTAGGGATGCACTTCCCCTAGAGTCTGCCTCCCTCTAAGATGCCACTCAAATGCCCCCTCCTCCAGGGAGCCTGTCTTGATACCCCAGCTGGAAGGGGTCACTCCTTGAGCACCAAGTCCACCCCTCTCACCGACACTCTGCATGACCTCCTAGTATTGTTTATGGTTGTGACCTTATTGCCCTAAGACTGTCTACTTCTCTTCTGACCCCACAAGGGCTAGCACTGCCCTCAGAAAGCTCAGCCACTGCTTGCTGAATTTCATCAAAAATACATCTCTAATAACCTCTTTGTAAAATAGCTTGGCAGTTTCTTAAAAAGTTAAACATACATCTTCTCTGTGAACCAGCAGTTCCACTCCCAGGTATATACCTATGGGAAATGAAAGCACAGGTCCACACAAGGGTTCATAGATGAATGTTCACAGCAGCATTATTCATAATAGCCAAAACCTGGAAGCTGCCAGGTTACCCATCCCCTGATGAATCAGCACATTGTGGTATAGTCATAAGTGGAATACTACTCAGCCATGAAAAGGAACAAACTCCTGATAAACACCACAATGTGGATGAATTGCAAAAGCAGTGCTCTGAGTCCAAGAAGCTGGGCAGAAAGGAGTTCATGCTCTGATTCCATTTTTCTCAAGTTCTAGAAGAAACAAAACTAATCTACAGTGGGAAAAGTTCAAATTCACCTCTGGTTGGTGGAGAGGGGGAGAATTGGCAGGAAAGGGGCAAAAAGAAACTTTCTGGGGTGATGGAAATGTTTTGCACCTTGCTTTAGATGTTGGTCAGATAGAATATACGTTTGTGGAAACCTACCAAAGTGTACATTGAATATCTGTGTTTTTTACCAATTACAGTTAAAACTTGAAAAAAAAAAAAGCCTGAGTATAAATAAATAGCAAATTTCATTTATTTCATTCTGTGAGTATGTTACTTTTTCTTCAGTATTCCAGTACGAGTACCCGGAGAGAACATGTCAAAGTTACAACTGGCTCCCAGCCAGGCTTCCTGGAACGGCTGAGCGAGACCTCGGGTGGAATGTTCGTGGGGCTCATGACCTTCCTGCTCTCCTTCTATGTAATTTTCACCAATGAGGTTAGCACCTGCCTCAGGCACAGTTGGATCCAAGTGTTCATGCTGGGTCACCAGGAATCTCCATTTCTTCATCTCTTGCCTGTTTCTCTCTATTGTGGTGTTTTTCTTGGGCAGGCACTTCCTCTGTGATGGCAAATGTGGCCCCAGAAACTGCCTGACATCCAACCACTTAGCCCAGGGAAGAGAGAAACCTTTCTTTTTTCCCTCCTTCCTTCCCTTCCTTTTTCTTCCCTCCCTTCCTTCCTTTCTTCTTTTTTCTTTCGTTCTTTCCTTTCTCTTTCTCTCTCTTCCTCCCTCCCTCCCTTTCTTTTTCTTTTTCTTTTTCTTTCTTTCAAAAATAGGACCTCATGATGCAATAGTACATTACTAAATCAATTTAGCAACAGTTACAGGGCAATCTCTCAGTGTCCTAGCTTGGCTCTCAGTCTTCTGAACCAATCTCCCTGGCCAGGGATCACTCACATGTTCTGATTGGCAAGGCCTGGGTCACATGATTTGAACAGGGGTTCAGATAGACCTAGGTAAACCACATGGGCTGAGAGGAGGGGAGGAGAGCCAAGCGTGTTGGCTCAGTCCTGTAACCCAGGACTTTGGGAGGCCAAGGAGGGTGGATTGCTTGAGGCTAGAAGTTCAAAAGCAGCCTGGGCAACATAGCAACACTCTTCTCTACAAAAAAATTTAAAAATAAAATTTAAAAAAAGGCAGATAAAAACGGGGAGAAAGATACAGGGCAGGCAGAAACATCAGCTGTTCTCACCATTGGGGTGGTGCCAAGATCGGCAGGGGCTGGTGGGAACCAGTCGGGGAGTGAGAAGAAGTCTGCCTGGGAAAGCAAGAATGTGGGTTCCAGTTCTTACTTTCCACTTGCTAGACCTCAGTTTTCCAGCGGTACAGTGGGAAGATGGGTCTCAGTACTCCCTGAAGCCCCATTCTACCCTGATATTTTGCAACAAGCACAGTCAGGCTGAACCACCCCTGAGTTGTTGAAACCCCCACTCCCTTTGCTCCCAGGGCCGCGCATTGAAGACGGCAACCTCGCTGGCCGAGGGGCTCTCACTTGTGGTGTCCCCTGACAGCATCCACACTGTGGCTCCGGAGAATGAAGCAAGGCTGGTGCACATCATCGGTGCCCTGCGGACATCCAAGGTAGGCTTGGCAGGGGATGCTGACCCGCCAGTGGCTCAGGGTTCATCCTGGGTGTTGTCTGGCTGAGGATTTGAAAGCATGGGCCTCAGAGATGGTTACACATGGGTGTGATTCCCGCCTCCACCGCTCAGCAGCTGTGTGGACCCGTCAATCCTGAGTCTCAGTGTCTCTATGTGTAAAATGGGAACGGTAATGATAACAAGCTTGTGGCCAGCCTTGAGGATTTGGTGAGATTAGGTAACTAACGTCTTGGTACAGTGGCTGGCACTCAGGGAGTTGCTTGTATGATTGTGATGAACGTGTGTGTCCATTGCAAGGTCACAAAACCATCTTGGGCACCAGCGCTTTCCTGTTATTTGAACACCCAGTATGCTGTTGGCACTATACCATTGGACCGTGCAGCCCAGGTCCATACTGTGAGGGTCACGGTCACGGGCGCTCCATGTGAAGAACTTGGGACAGGGGGTATCCTTGATCTTCCCCTGTGAAGCAGCATAGGGCTCTCCACCCTCATCCCCCTTCTGTAGTTCTTCCACTTCCAGTCCAGTTTCCCCTGAGCCAGGCTTTCTGGGCTGACATGAATCTTATCCTTTATTTTTTTGGTTTCTTTGATTCTGTGTGAAGCTTTTGTCTGATCCAAACTACGGGGTCCATCTTCCGGCTGTGAAACTGCGGAGGCACGTGGAGATGTACCAGTGGGTAGAAACTGAGGAGTCCAGGTAAGGTGCCAGGGGGTGGAAACTGTTGGGGTAAAGGAGGAGTAAGGTATAGGTGTCAGGGTAAAATGCAGATGACTTTCATTGTGATGCCTTTGAAATTCAAGTATAACGTCTTCCTATCAGAAAAACGTGAAATTATCCTAAAATGAATAGCCAGTGATTTGGAAGTGGCAAAAATCCAGTGAAGAGTGGATCCATGAGGAAAGGGAGATTGAGTGGCTCCCTCATCCCGCCAAGTTCCAGGGATGCACAAGCTTGAAACATGACTTTTCACAGGCCTCAAACATTGTCATCAGGATCAGTGTGTCACCCCCAGACCCCACTGCATCACTCTGTGTTCAGCCTTCCCATCGGCTGTGTTGGTCCCATCTTCTTGCCACTTACAGCATATCAGTTCTGACAGGAGTCCCGGGGCAGGCTCTCACTGACCAGGGCCGGGGTCACCTGGAGCTGAGGGTGGGTTCAGCACCACCTGAATCACATGGACTGTGACCAATGGGTGGGGAGCTGGTGGGAGGAGCAGGAGAAGGGCAGCTTCAGGAGGCCCCCCCGCAGGGCTGTCCTGGAGCAGAGGGTGCAGCCAGATCTCTGAGCCCAGAGGGCAGGGTTGGGCTCCTTGGTGTAAGGCCAGTGGGGGCAGACTTCAGCACAGGATGGGAGAGTGCTTTCCTCCAGGCAGGGCCTTCAAGGGCGGGAGCTGGCTGTCTGCCAGGAGTGAGTGCCCTGTCTTGGGGCTGGTGTAGAGAAGGCATCTGCCCCAGCTGGGGAGTCTGACCTGGTAGCCCTGAGATTGCTTCCGGCTGGAGATGCTTAGAGGTTAGACGGCCCGGGGCGATGGGGCTAACCCCTGTGGCTGCCTTGCTTTTCCTGCAGGGAGTACACCGAGGACGGGCAGGTGAAGAAGGAGACGAGGTACTCCTACAGTGAGTGCTGGGCCCCTTACGTGGTCTCTGCCTCTGGTGGGGGCCCACAGCAGTGGCTGGACAGCAGGGCTTTGGGTGGGGCCATGGGAAGGACACACCAGGTGGCAGGAACCCTGGGTGCCAGCCTTCAGAGCCCTGCTCTCCCATCCATCCAGCGAGGTTCCCCGACCCACCCCTTTGGCTCTGAGATGGGAGGAGCTGGGCTGGTGGGTCTCAGCCACATGCCACTCCTCCCTGGGCTCTGAGTTCATTCCTCTCCCTGAGCAGACACTGAATGGAGGTCAGAAATCGTCAATAGCAAAAACTTCGACAGAGAGATTGGCCACAAAAACCCCAGGTGAGAGCCAGGCCCCAGGCCTGAGTGCAGCCTCGTCTACACTGGCAGGTCTCCAAACTCAGTATCTTCATCTGAATAACAGGATTGAGTTAATCCTGCCTCATGAGTTGAAAATGTGAGACATGGTTTTGAGACCAAGCCCTGTGCTGGGCACCAGGAACACAGAGATCCGTCTCCCCTGACCCCAGGCGAGCTCCCCACAAACAAGTCACAAACGTAAGGCCTGTACCAAGCATCTAAGGGGATTTGCACGCACGGAGCCAGGGAAGATTTTCTTAACTGCCACGGGTGTGAGGACAATCAGGACAGGCTTTCCAGAGGCAGCGGCATTTGTTCAGGGCTTCCCAGGATTTCAGCGGAGGGAGCACAGTGGTGGTGAGGTGGGCATAACACTTGGGTGTGGCTGGAGGATAGGCTTGTGCAGCAGTGGTCTGAGCTGTGCCAGTATGATGGTCAGGGGCTGGAATGCTCTGTGGCCTGGGAGGGGCTAGTGAGGGATGTGAAGTACACGCAAGATCCATCTGACAGTGGTGGGCGGGGCAGGACAGGCTGGCAGTAAACAGGAGACAGAGTCAGGGTGCTCAGCCCAGGAAGGGGCACAGGACCCCTGGGGTGGGCAAGTTAAGATGTCTGCTGTGCCTGGCCTAGTCTAGACTTGCAGGAACCTTCTGGTGGGGACGCTGCCCAGCATAAACAACCTAAAGGGACGCAGGCAGCTCCCACACTAGTGCCCATCACTGACGGCTCCTTCTCCCACAGTGCCATGGCGGTGGAGTCATTCACGGCAACAGCCCCCTTTGTCCAAATTGGCAGGTTTTTCCTCTCGTCAGGTAAGTCTCAGGCCTCTCCAGAACAGCTCATGCCAGAAGCACAAGGCCACTCCCAGGGCCAGAGCCCCCAGCACTCAGCCTTCAGATGGCTAAAGGCACGGGATCAGCCTGCACCTTTTTAACACCATGCTTTGGGCTGGGGGCCAGGGGAAGGTGAATCTCCAGGAAGCAAGGGCTAACTAGAAATCCCCACCCTACTCCATCCCACCAGGTTCCTCTGAAACCTTAGTTGTTCCAGAGAATGACTCAGGCATGCATCCTCACCTAGCTGCGTGCTGGTGTCTGTGCTGAGTAGACTCTGCTGAGACAGTCCTGCCTCAAGCAGCCTCCAGCTAGTAGTAGACATGGGGCGGCTCAGTGCTGTCAGCCTGGGGCTCTCCCTCTGAGTCCTACCTGTGCCAGGAAGGCACTGGCTCATCGCAGCCACCCCCCATTGATTCCAAAGAGAAGCTTACAAAGGATAAGATAGCACCATTGGCCAGAGTAACTCTGGCGTTCTGTTCCTGGGCCTGACCCGTGAAGGTGGGAGAAGACACCAAAGACCCTGATAGCCCTGGGGAGGCTGGATGATTCTGGGCCTGGCCTGGCCACCTTCTGTCTGCTCTTGCTGGATAATGCCTGCTGTGCCAGCTGGGCCTGCCCTCAAGTAGCTCTCAGCCCAGGAGCGAGTCAGGCTTGGATGTGGCTGGTCATAACCCTGATCTAAGGCCACTCCCAGCGCTGAGGTCACTCTGACTTGGTGGGGAGGGTACAGGGAAAGCTTCCTGGAGGAGATGGTCTAACCCAGGGGAAGCCATGGACAAGACATAGAAAGAGGTGCCGCAGGCGGGAGCGCCATGTGTGCAGGCTCCAAGAGCGTGGTGAAAGTGGGTTGGGCTGGGGGCTTTGCAGGTTGAGGTTTTCACCTGTTCCACTAGGTTTCTAACCATTCTGCTCCCCTCAGGCCTCATCGACAAAGTCGACAACTTCAAGCCCCTGAGCCTTTCCAAGCTGGAGGACCCTCATGTGGACATCCTTCGCCGCGGGGACTTTTTCTACCACAGCGAAAACCCCAAGTATCCAGAGGTACGCAGAGAGACTTGAGCTTTCCAGATAGAAGGGTCAGGGCCCTACAATTAGGTTCCTTCAGCAGGCGATTCAGCTCAGTTACATCCACAGCTGCTCTTGGCCAAGTGCAGTTGGAGTGGGAGAGGCCTTCTGGGTGATGGCACAGCCTAGGGATGGGTGTGGAGGTGGAGAAGCCTGAGGGGTATGGCTGAAGCATCCTGGACCTGGCCCCAGGCCAGCAACTCCCTGCCTCACTCTCCCCTTTTATTTTCTACCCCAGGTTGGAGACTTGCGCGTCTCCTTTTCCTATGCTGGACTAAGCGGCGATGACCCTGACCTGGGCCCGGCTCACGTGGTAACCTGGCTTCCTGGGGCAGACCCTAAATCAGGGCCTCACGACTTCCCTTGGCACAGACACCTTGGTCAATGTCAGGAGCGCTTGGACCATCTTTTCCTTGGGGAAAGGGATACGCTCACACGCACTGTCAGTCGGGCACACTGCTGAGCAGTTTCAGAGCTCCGTGTCCCCATACCTGTCCATGGACCCCACACTAAGAAGGGCAGCTCAAGAGGGGTCTCGTAGTTGTGGCTTATGACTGGTGTTCCAGTCACAGGCAGCCCCTCTCCTCCATCCCATTTTGATCTCTCAATACTTGGTCTTGCACTCCTGGCCTATGTGCAGTCCCGCCCCAGCCCCCGCTCTGCCCGCTGCCCAAGATACTGCCTGGAGCTTTGAATGGAGCAGCTCAGCCAGAGCTGCAGGGGCTGATGCACCCCAGGTGGACCAATGGAGAGAGAATCCCCAGGGTCTCTGCACTCACTTCCCCGGCTGGCACCCAGTCCCAGGAGGGTGGGCTGTGACTCTTGCGGGAGCATCTCCCTCTGGTCGCCCCTCCCCTCTAACACTAACTCCTCTGACCAGGTCACCGTGATTGCTCGACAGCGGGGTGACCAACTAGTCCCATACTCCACCAAGTCTGGGGATACTTTACTGCTCCTGCACCATGGGGACTTCTCAGCAGAGGTAAGTGCTATGCCCCACCTGTATGGTGGAGGAACCAGCGGGTTCTTCCTTCCAGTGGTTATTTAATAGGATCCCGCTATCAGGGGTCATAGTGAGGCAAGAAGAAGAAATAGCGGAATGTTGAGTATCGCTCATCAAAGTACTTGACCAGCAGTGTTTCAGATTCCAGATTTTTTTGGATTTGCAGGTATCTGTATATACATAATGAGATCTCTTGGGGATGGGAACCATGTCTAAACACAAAATCTACTTATGTTTCATGTATACTTTGTACACATTGCCTGAAGGTGATTTTATACAGTGCAACCCCTCACATGTGGTCAGGTGTGGGATTTCACTTGTGGCGTCTTGTTGGCACTCAAAAAGTTTTGGATTTTGGAACATTTCAGCTTTTGGAATTTTTGGATTGGGGAGGCTGAGTTTGTCATGAACCCTCAGTGTGCAGGACTGTGTAGGCACTAAACTCACTCTGCCTCACAGACTGTCCAGTAGAGGAGTGAGGGTGACAGAAACTCGTAAGTACTGATGCATTGTGCCTAGTGTTGGGAAGAGGAGAACAGGTGCTCTGAGACCAGTGGACATCAGAATAGGACATCCATTTCTACAGTGGTCAAGCAGGGCCTCTGATAAGTGAATTTTGCTGACAAGCAGCAGTCAACCCTGGAAGAATCAGGCATCAGTATTTCTGGCAAGAACAGCCCAGTCTGGGCATGAAAGGGTTCACCTTGTCAGGGGCACCCGGAGTGCTGTAGCTACAGCCCAGAGCAGGGAGTGGGAGTGGGTAGTGGGGCTACACCGAGGTCTGTGTCCTTCCAGAACATCAGGAGGGCAGGGAAGGGTTTTGGGCCTCAGCTACCTGGGCATCCCTCTCCCATCGTAAATAGGGAGGGCTATGCCTTCCCCACGTCCCAAGGAGAAGGGGTGCCTAGACGTGCTGATTAGTTCAGTTCTGTGCCTTAAAAGTTAGCTTGTCTTCTCTAGGCAGGCAGTTCCTCTCTGTAGCAGAAAAACTGCGTCTTTAGTTTTTCTGTTGTTGATGAACATGGGTGTCCCTGGTGTGGTACTCTATACCTGCCTTAACCGGGACTGCTGGAGTTTTCATCCAGAAGGGCCAGAAGCAGGCGTCAGGGGCTAGCTGTGACCTTTTGTTCCTATTACTAGACCCTCAGCAGCCATCTGTCCCATTAGTCTCCAGCCCATGGTGGTGATTGGGCCTCACCCACTCCCGGTACCTGGCCAGGGCGTGTGTGTGGTCAGGCTGTTGCCCAGGAACCCAGTTACCAACCCCGGGGTGGGGCTGCCACCTCCTAGCCTAAAAGGCCATGAGTCACCCTTCCACCAGCAGCTGAGGGTTCCCAGCAGGTTTCTAAAATTAGGATGCCTAGTCTAGACCTTGCTGTCTCTCCCAGGGCTGAGGCCCCGCTCACAGAACTGCCCCTCCAGAGAGCAATGGATGGGGCCCATGGCTTAGGTAATGCCCCAGAAAGGGAAGGCTCTGCAGTGCAGATGGGCAGGCGGCCTCCTTACCACCCTGGGCCTCTTGCTGCTTAGCAGCCCCAAAGCCCTGCCTTCCCCCAGCCCAGCCCCCACCCCCACACAAGGTCTAGGGTCTCTGCCAAGTGGAATAAAAGGCCCAGAGCCAGGCAGGCAGCCCAGGGCAAAAGTCAAGATGCCCCAATTCCAGTCCCACGGGCAGGAGAGTGCAGCCGCCCAAGCATGCACATTGCAGCCGGCCCCAGCGCTGCCTCCCACCTGCTATAGCACCTTGAGCTGGTGCTGATCTCTCAGCCCGTTTCCTCATTTGTGAAGGGGAAAATGTTTTAAGTACTATTAGTAGTAGTCTCATCATCCCTAACTGGTTTGGTTGTTGAGGATTATTCATTTATTCAGCAATTTTCATTAAGCACCAGGTACTTCAAAGACATGCCCCCTGCTCTTGGAAATGTAGCGTTTAGTTAACTGCTTGAGGTGAGACCCTGGGCACATGACTTATCCTCTCAGAGCCTCAGTTTCCTCATCTGTAAAATGGAGGTAAGTAAGTATTCCTACCTCACTGAGTGATTCTGAGGATTAAATAAGATAATACTTGTAAAACACTTAGGAGAGTATCAGATAAATGGTGAGTGTCAGTGTGACCTGTTTTTATTGCTATGGACTCTGAGAGAGGGCCCAATTCAGATCAGGGGGTCAGGGAAAAAGCCCTCTGAAGAAATGGTGTTCAAGGCAAGCTGGAAGAGTGTGCAGGAAGCCGGCCAGGCATGACTGCGGGCAATTGCTGTATGTAGGCAGAGCAAACCCACATGCAGACACCCAAAGGCGAAGGACATTTGGGCTGGGGACAGCAGCCAGCGGGGTCAGGGTACCTGCAGCAGGGTTAGTGGTGGCAGGGCTCTGGCAGGTGGCTGCAGGGAGAACATGGAGTGGGTGTTGGAAGCAGGACCCGTGAGGCTCCTGTCGGCAGACAGTGGCGAGAGACTCGGGAATATGCAGCCTGGACTGGATGGGGGTGGTGGGGGAGGAGCGGGTCAGGTCTTTCCCCTAGATGTGAGTGGGTGGGTGTGCCATGTGCTGAGATAGAGAAGGCGCCAGTGTCAGTGCTGGACAGGCCGAGACATCAAGTGGAAATGTCGAGGAGGTGGTGGGAGCTGCAGGGCTGTGAGGTTCAGAAGGCCAGAGCTATAGCTTTAAATTGGAGAGTCACGGCACATGGGGGCCAAGCAGGCAGATGGGATGTCTGGGGAAAGAGTATGGACTGAAGCAGCTAAAGAACTGCAGCATCTAGGCTGCATATGATGGCTCACACCCGTAATCCCAGCACTTACGGAGACCAAGGTGGTTGGATCACCTGAGGTCGGGAGTTTGAGACCAGCCTGACCAATATGGAGAAACTCCATCTCTACTAAAAAAACAAAAAAAGGCAAAATTAGCTGGGCATGGTGGCACATGCCTTGTAATCCCAGCTACTCAGGAGGCTGAGTCAGAATTGCTTGAACCCAGGAGACAGAGGTTGCGATGAGCTGAGATTGCGCCATTGCGCTCCAGGCTAGGCAACAAGAGCAAAACTCCATCTCAAAAATAAAAAAAAGAATTGCAGGAAGAGGGGCATGGACAGTGATGGAGCCTGAGAAGGAGGGTGCAGTGTCCCCAAGCTATGTGGAAACGGTCTGAGATTAAACACGTACACAGCACAGAGCACGCTACCAAGCAGGCATGCTTAAACCTGCTCAGGGGTGGTGGGGAGGGTACCGCTTATTCCAGGTGAGACTGGGCTGAGGGCTCCAGGCATTGGCGGGCTCTGAGCTGAGGAGGGCCCGTACCTTATCTCATGCCTTGCCCTGTGCTCTGCCAGGTGGGCAGAAGGACTCAGCCCTGTAGGAGGCTTGCCCCGACTCCCTCTGGCCTGTTCAGAAATGGTCAACAGCTCCCAAGTTGCCACAGCCCCCTCAGCACCTGCCCTGCTGACTGGGTAGGCCATTGCCCCTCGGTGTCCTGACCTATCCCCACCTTGTCCTACAGGAGGTATTTCATAGAGAACTAAAGAGCAACTCCATGAAGACCTGGGGTCTGCGGGCGGCCGGCTGGATGGCCATGTTCATGGGCCTCAACCTCATGACGCGGATCCTCTACACCCTCGGTAAGTGTCGGGGTGGGTTGCTGCCCTCCCTTTTGCAGTCTCCTCTGCCTGTTCCATCATCTCAGCCCTTCCAGCCTGATGGGATAGCCCCTGTGCAGAGACCAGGCAGTTGGCCCATCTCTGTGTCCCTGCTCCATAGCCTTGGGATGAGGGAGCAGAGGAAGGCAAGTGTGAGGCCAGGAGCTGCCAGGGGCAAGGCTAGGTGGGGCCGACTCTGGGGCACTGGTCTCGCTCCATTGCCTGAAGGTCCATCCATCCACTGGCTTGCTCATTTGCTCATCATTCCTTTGCTCCACAACTGAATATCACATGGGTGCTAGCCAGACCTGCTTGAAATCTGTCACATCCAAGCCCTGGATGCTTGGCCATTCCCTTGCCACCTCAGCTTCAGTCCCCTCACCCCTCACATGCAGAGTTTTATGAAATGTTTGGCAAATAGGAAGCACCCAAAACTATCATGTTTCCTTCCTTACTCCAAAACCTGGGCTAGATTTGGGCAGCCAGCAAGTCTAGAGGATGAAGGAGAGTTCTGGGCCGTTCTCCCAGGCTGAGGTTGGTGCCAGCAAGCCCAGTAGGAGCCCTGTGGCCTAGCATGGTTGGGGATCTGAGTGCCTAGGGTGGCTGAGTATGTTCTGGGCCCGGGAGGATGGGGTTCTGCAGAGAACTCTCCATCCAAGCCTTTCCCTGGTGTGTGTCTCTTCCAGTCACATGACTGGGTCCAGCCTTCTCTGCATGCCAACAGAAACCTCTCCCCGACTCAGCAGGCACAAGTTGGAAGAGGTCTGGCTGCACATCTCGGGCTGTCAGAGCTTGGGGGGACCACCTCCTTTGTTTACAGTTGGGAAAACAGGGCTGGGAAGGAAAGGACTCTCCCTGAGGCTTTCTTTGGACAGGTGAATTGTGCTCAGAAAGACCAGTGACATGGTGGGCACATTAGGGAGAGATCAGCATTTAAACGGAATCCTCCGTCTTACCTTTATGACCTCGGGCAGACCAGTTCCTTTCTGGAGCCTCGGTTTCCTCGTGTCTGTCTCAGAGGGCCCTTCTTTGGATCTCTGACATCTGTGATTCCAATTCACTCTGGAATGCTCCAGACTCAGACAGACTCAGTGTGGAGGGACCTGCAGGGCAGGTGGAGCGAGTTGGGAGTGCAGCAGGGAAGCACACACTCCCTTATACGTTTGATAAATACTGACTGCCATCTGTAAGACTCCATAGCAACAGAGACAGACAGGCCTAGAGCAACAGCTCAGATCCCAGGCTCTGGGCCTTGCCGGTTCTGAGTTCAAATCCTGGTTCTGGCACTTTTTACTTGGGGTGAGTTTCTTATCTCCCTGAGCCTCAGTGACCCTACAGGTAAAATGAAGTTAAGAAGAATACCTACCATACCGGGTGGACATGAGCACTTCATGAGATAACACATAGGCAACGCTCAGAAACATGAGCTTTGCTGATTATAAGGGCTAAGTAGCAGTGCCGCATGGGAACAGACCAGGACGAGGCCAAATGGTGGCTTGCAGGGTATGCTGCAGGCATGGTGGGGCACCAGGGCTTGCTTTGCAAACCCAGTGATTCCAGACCACTGGTGGACTCCTGGGAACTGATCGAAGATTCCCTGAGTGGACATGAGCTATGGAACGCCAAACTGGAGAGGTCACACAAAGCAGAAATAGGGTGATTCCTCACGAATTTAGCTGGAACCTAGGCTTTATCCTATTGAACCAATAGTTTATCAGATTCTTGAGGAGAGGCCAATGCTTAGGCTCATTTATTTCCTACAGCACCTGCTGGTTCAGTGCTGGGCACATAAATAATCAGTAACACCTTGCTGCATGAACGAACAAACACCTCTAGGAATGGCTGAGAGGTCCAAACAGGCACCCACAGGAGGCTCCACCCACAGCTTCTTGTGTGAGGGTGCAGGACCCAGGGTATTTCCAGCATTACAGGAAAATGTCTTTATACCGGCCTCAGACTACTATCCACATACAGTATTAAAATTTACAAAACACTGCCATGTCCTCTCCCCTGGAGCGGGGTCGAGTGGGTGGCTCAGATGGTGTGTCCAGCCATGCAGTTCATAGCAGAGGCTCTCGTGCTCCCTTAGTTCTCAGAACAAGGCTCTTTGCTTTCTGCTGCACCGACTCTCTCCCTTCATCACGCATGAAGCAACAGAGGCCCATCCTCACCTAGGGACAGGAGCGATCTGCTGAGCTGGTGAGATGTAGAGCGGCTTATACCTCATTGCCTTTCTCCTTTCCACAGTGGACTGGTTTCCTGTCTTCCGAGACCTGGTCAACATTGGCCTGAAAGCCTTTGCCTTCTGCATGGCCACCTCACTGACCCTGCTGACCGTGGCGGCTGGCTGGCTCTTCTACCGGCCCCTGTGGGCCCTCCTTATCGCCAGCCTGGCCCTGGTGCCCATCATTGTCGCTCGGACACGAGTGCCGGCCAAAAAGCTGGAGTGAAAAGACCCTGGCACCCACTCGATACCTGTGTGAGCCCTAGGATCCAGGTCTCCCTCACCCCTGACCCAGCTCCATGCCAGAGCAGGAGCCTGGGGCGGTTTTGGACTCTGCACCCCCTCTCCTCTTCAAGGGCCAGACTTGGCAGCACGTGCAGCGGGTTGGTCTTCCCCACACCTCTTCTTGCCAGTAAGCAGCTTTGGTGGTCAGCGGCAGCTTGTAAATGGCAACCTGACAGCTTCTCCTGCTGTTTCCTTCCCCTCTCTTGAACTAAGTGATTACGGCTGGCGACCCAGCCCATCGGCAGCTGACAACGCAGACGCTCCACAGAGGCCTGCTGATAAAGGGCTCAGCCTTGCCGTATGCTGTTTCTCATCACTGCACACAGTGCCAGGCTTTGCCACCACCACCAAGCACATCTGTGATCTGAGGGGTGGCCATTCGTCAGTACTGCTGAGTCCTGTGTCACCAGCAGACACACTGGGCATGGACCCCACAAAGCAGGCACACCCAAAACCTAGTCTGTGGCCAGAACCTGATTTGGTACTTAAACACTGAAGGTGTTCCGAGGAGAAAAGCTGGACATATGTTGGGCTTTACATGTACCTTATGGCTTGGTAGAATCTGTAGTGTATGGGATCTCTGAAGGCCCTACTTAAGTTTTTCTTCATTATTTTGCTGCTTCCTGTGTACTTTCCTACCGCAAGAGGGAGTTTTCTGAAATAAGATTAAAAAAAAAACAAAACCACACACCTGAATAATATTTCAGACTGTTACAGGAAACACCTTTTAGTCTGTCAATTGAATTCAGAGCACTGAAAGGTGTTAAATTGGGGTGTGTGGTTTGACTGATAAAAAGTTACCTCTGTCAGTATTTTGTGTCACTGAGAAGCTTTACAACGGATGCTTTTGAAACAAGTATTAACAAAAAGATTTGTTTTCCCTCTGGGAAGAGAGGGTGGAGAAAGCACTTGCTTTCATCCTCTGGCATCAGAAACTTCCCCTGTGCACTTCAAGATGATTTAAAAGATTAAAGATTAAGAGAAAAGGTTGGAAGCTTTATACTAAATGGGCTCCTTCATAGCCCAGTCAACCACAATCAAGAACTGGGGCCCGAGGCTTGCTGTAGAATGCCCACACCTGCCTGGCTGCTTTCACCGGGAGTGCTTTTGACACAGACACCTGGGCCTCCTCTCTCTGCTTCTGGGTGGTTCTTTCACGTGTTGTGTCCATAGCTTTAGTTCTCCTAAATAAAATCCACCCACACCTAAGTCACAGAATTTCTGTTTCCCAACTACTCTCACACCCTTTTAAAGATAAAGTATGTTGTAACCAGGATGATGTCTTAAATGATTCTTTGTATACCTTCTCTCATATTCAGAAACTTTTGCACCTGCTAGGAGTAATTGCTTTAGCAACTAAGTATTTGGTAGATGAATAAGGAAGGGGTCAGAACTTCTGCAACTAGAGATCTGTAATCATCTCTCTTGGCCTGGGGTGCCTGTACTATAAATGAGTTTCTTTACATGAAAAACACAGCCAGCCCAAGATGACTTATCTGGGTTTAGGATTGAATAGTATTCACTAACTGCTTCTAACATGAGCAATTTCATCAAATCTCCAAACTCTTAAAGGATGCTTCTGGAAAACACGCAGTATAACTAGATGATGGCTAAATGCAAAATCCTTGGGATTTCGTTTTTTTCTAATAAGGATTTTAAATTACTGCCGACTTCAAAAGTGTTCTTAAACAGAAAAACAATGTTAAGAAAAATGTGAAAGCTTTGAAAACCTGATTTGTATTATCTTTGTATTTTTGATGAAAATTTTTGAAATAAATTTCTAAATATCTTCTGGTATGGGACCTTGACATCCTGTTTTATTTTTTGGCATTCTTGCTGAAATTCCTATAAATAATTCAGCCATAGGATTTATTGAGAACTGAATTTTGTGGAACTTTGTTCTGAGCTTTCAGTGGTTAAAATAGGTTTGTCTTTTTTTTTTTTTTTTTTTAAGGGCAACTCACTACCCCTAGCACTCAGGCCTTCCATACAGAAGCCCACTTTGTTTTGGCTTGATTTAAAGTGAATGACTCAGGCTTCATGCATCTTCAGAATGTGCCAGAAGGGGTGGAAGGGGCAACAGTGTGCTGCACAGCCAAAGGCATCCTGAGTTGGCACACAGACCTGTGTTCTGAGCCAAAGGTTGCTACAAACTGGCTGTGATGCTGGGCAAATCAAAGATCTGAGTCTGTTCCCTCACTGGTACAATGGGAACAACACTTGTCCACCTCACAAGGTTGTTGTGAGGGCCAAATGAGATAAAGCCCATAGAATGCCAGACACACGTGGCATTAATTTTTCATTCATTTACTTCCTGTTCTGAAGCAATGGCTGTTAACTGCCGACTCTGATGCTAGCAGTTTGAGTGCTTTATTTTTTACAAGCAGGTGAGTGATAACTTTCTCAAACCTACTCTTCTGTTTCTCAGAACCTACTGTTTCATTTCAATAATGCCTCCTAGCAACTGACATATGCCTGAAGAAGTTATTTCTGCAGAGACATGGCAATGCCATCGTCTCAAAACCCCAGAAAGACAAGTGTGGTGGTGCATGCACATGGTCCCAGCTACTCAGGAGGCTGAGGTGAAAGGATTGATTGATTGAGGCCCAGAGGTAGAGGCTGCAGTTAGCTGAGATCATGCCACTACACTACAGCCTGGGAAGCAGAGTAAAACCCTGTCTCAAAAAAAAAAAAAAAAAAAAAAAAAGAACAGAAAACAAGTACAAGTTACCTCTAGGAGGTAAGGAAGCTCAAGCTCTGGTGAGGAAGTGTGAGACCAGTTTCCATAGCAACCCCGGTCTGTTTCTCAACAAGAGGATCCAGCCAGCCTCTTGCCACATATGAGTCATAACTCAAGTGTTTTGTTTGTTCCCCTTGGATAAAACTGACTCATTTTTAATGGCTCCTCTCAAGGATTAAGTAATACCTCTTCACTAAACACAGAAAAATTCCATGTGTAGAGTTCCCAGCCTACATGAAAACAAAATAGATTCTTTCATGCTGTCTCAACATACAAACAAACTGCTCTGTCACCTGGATGTTCTTCCTGATGTAAATCTGAAAGAAGCTGGGCACAGGCGGTGGTGTGTGGGTGCCTGCAGTCCTGAGGAGCTGGGACTGTTTCCCGAACAATGCCTTTCCACTGCACACGGCGGCTGTGAGGGCAACTGAGGTAAAGCCCTCAGGAGGACCACTCGTGCCCAGGAGTCCAGCCTGGGCAACACAGTAAGATGCCATCTTTTAAAAGAAAATCTGAAAGCAAATATAGAGCCAAGTCTTTAGATAAATGCTTTATTTTTTTCTCAAAGTGTTATAAAAGTTATTTCTCCTGAGTATCTATAGTACAGAGAGCTTTATACATTTATCTAGTAATGAACAGAATCTAGTTTAACACTGATCTATTTTACTAACATTTCCTTAATTTTCAATTGGTGTTTTTCCTTTCCTTTCCTGATTTTAGTTTTTTTAGGCTTCTGCCACCACAAAATGTTACTTGGAAAACTAGATCCCAGCAATTCCATAATCTGAGATGACCTGTACTTCTCCTCTGCTCTCCCCACTACTGCAAAGAGGCAGCAAGGGCAGCATTAGTAAGCCTAACTCAGGGGAAGGTAAGCAGCCTGCACAGAAAGGGTCCTACGTCTGCAAATGAGGCGAGTGAACTTGTCAGACAGATGAATGAGGCGAGTGAACTTGTCAGCCAGATGAAGACTAACTGGGAGAAAGATTCAGCACATTCATGGATGCACCACCATCCAGAAATCTCTCAGTGGCTTCCCTACAAAAACTGATGTTTCCAAAGATGAGAAGAACAGGTCTAGGAGGCAGGAGAGTATCTCCCAGCAAAGTGTTCTGTAGCTCAAAGAGTGAGTGGACTTTGGCAGCAAAAAGCTTTGAAGGCTTCACCCTGGGTGAATCTGACAAAGGCTGGGGCCAGGTTGGACCTGTAGCACCTCCTCAGCTCGGCCTCCTCTCCCTTGGTCCCGCGCCTCAGTGCATGCTGCCTCAGTTTCCCTTCTCAGCAGAGATGCCCCCATCACCAGGGGCTGGGCATGCCCAGGGCAGGTGTGGGGCCAGTAGCAGGGCAGCAACAAGTAGTGGATGCCCAGCTCACAGCTTCTCAAATGGGAACAGGTGGGAAGCTGCTGCCTTCCTTTCCCTTTTGGTCTTCTTGGGCCCACCCTTCAGCTTCTGCTTTTCTTCATCTTCTCGGTTTTGAGGCCAGGAAGCAGCCAGTATCCTGGCTGCTTCTGCTTGAGAGCTGGTACCCTCCTCTTCATCAGAAGAGAGTCCACCTCCTGCATCTGAATGGGAAGCTGCTGCCTCACTCTAGACAGGGGGAAGTGGTGGAAGGACACAGGCCAGGGTCAGTAATCAGGTATCAGGAAGCCCTGTGAAGAGGCAGCAAGTTCCCGGCCTGCCCTAAGCTGCGTGACTCTGGGAGGATAGGGGCATGGGATGGGGAGGGAAGAGAGCCCAGACCCTTCTTACTGAGCCTTCCTCAGCTTGGGGTGAATCCAAGCAGACACCAGAGCACCTGCTATGAGCTGAGTGCTAGGGAACACAAGGATGGCCGGGCAGGAAGCTGCCCTCAAGGAGCACACTGCCATATTTGGGGATGCCGGTGATCCGTGCCTTGCATTTGCTACCTCATTTCTGGACAAAAGTACATGATGTCTTGAACAGGCCAGATGCACAGTTCAGCCCTCTGGGCCCTAAGATCTGAGGCAGCACTCCCTGCCAGCTGGGATGACTGGGGAGGGTTTGGATGGAAAGGGCGGCAAGGAGCTGGTCAGAACATAAAGCCAGATGAAGGGCTTTTTCTCCACCAAAGGGATTGGAATGAAGAGCGTGATTAAAACATGTTTAAAGGCAAATAGGCAGCACAGAGGGTTGGAGAGAGGGAAGCAAACATGCCAGCGTAGTTTCTGCTGTGTCTGACACAGCACTGACTGCACCACTAACTGCGTCTGGGCTCCCTCTGCCCCAGGGAGGGGCCCCCTTGAGGGCTGCATGTCAAATTCACGCCTGCGTCCAAGCCTGGCTTGGAACATGGCAGGTGCTGAGAGAGGTACTGAGCAGGCCACTGCAGGCCTGCGGGATCATCACAGGCACCGCGAATACTGGGAGGCAGAAGGGTGCACCAAACACAGGACGCTTGGCCCT
The DNA here is from genome assembly GCA_963573385.1 of Cacajao melanocephalus. NCBI lineage: Eukaryota > Metazoa > Chordata > Mammalia > Primates > Pitheciidae > Cacajao > Cacajao melanocephalus. The sequence continues at coordinate 37,392 of CAUYLG010041153.1, read as the reverse complement.
CCCTATGTGTTTAGTGTCAAATCAGACCCATGGCAGTGCTCATGTGGACAGCAGAAACGGGGACACTGGGGCAGGGCTTGGGGCATGGTGAGCCAGCTGAGACCTCACTCCAGGGACACCCCTCCCAAAAAGGAAAAAACATGGGGCCTTAGAGACAAAGGACTAAAGGCATCCTAACACAAAGCTATCCCTGACTTGGTGTTGGGGCAGAATCTGGGCCAGGGCTTTCTGAGCTGCACCTCCAGGAAATTGACCCTGGGCTTGTCTTCTCTGCAAAGAACCCGCACTGACCTTGGGCCCATAGCGACGCTTCAGCCTCTCCCTGATGAGAAGACCTTTGGTCAGCAGCTTCCAGTTCCCTAGAGCCCGTTTCTCCCTTTTCTGCAGGCAAAAATGAAGTAGGAGAAAAGTGTTAAACACTGACATTTTCAGGAAAAACACTAAGACTGTGAACATAAAGACAGATATATACATGATTTTAAGTGAAGATATAGCCTCTCCTTCATACCAAGTCTCACTTCCAAAAAAACTGATCGGATTTACAAAGTGATATATACTAAGAAAGCCACAAGAACAGACACCTTTTTAATCGTTACTGACTCTGAAATCTTTAGCGGGTGAGGTCTTCCAGAACCTGGACACAGGTGGTTCAAAACAGAGGCAGGTGTGGGCAGCAGGGCAGTAGACCCCAGAGCCTGGACCTGGGCCCCTGAGGGACAGTGACAGTGACTCTGCGGGGTAGGCAGGAGCCTGCTGTATCCAGGGCTTGCTCCCTCGGGTGCCTGCCATGTCAGAGAGGGTTGGGAAGAGCCTGGGAGCACATGGATGCAGCCTGGGGAGGAAAGAGGCCACCTGCAGAGCGCTGCTTCCCACTTCTGCTGTCCCTCAGTCCCGCCTACGGACTCACCTCCTTCTCCTTCTTTTCAATGATCGCTTGCTCATTTTCCCAGGCGGTCAGGAGCACGTCTTTGAATTCCTCGCAGACGATGTATCCGTCAGTCCTGTGGGGATACAATGCAATGTCAACCCTCTAGCCTGCGGCCTGCTCTGCCTCTCCTCCTGGTTTGCAGAAGACAGTGGGCCACATCTGAGCACCAGGAGTCCTGAAGGATGTCCTGGGTCAGCCAGTGTACCATACCCGCCATGCAGAAGGCAAGCCTGTGTAAATTGGTACTGCCTCTTCCTCCCCAGATCCTGCCTAAAAAAGCTGGGGTGAAAGCCCCTGTCCAGCCTCGCCACCACAGAATACAGCTCATTAACCAGGCAGCTGCCCAGAAAGGATGATGACTTTTTTGCTCACTAGCTTGTGAGCCCCTGAACCTGGGAAGAACATTTTAATCCAGCATTAGGATGCCGGTTTCATTGGCTCTGTTGCCTCTGGAGGGAAGCCGGAATTGGTAAAGCAACGACTTTGGAAATCCAGTGTAACATCCTGAAAATCAGAGCCACCAGGCCTCAACTCCCAGCAGCCCCATGCCAGCTTTCCATCCCCATCTCCGGAGCCACCCCTCCCTGTCCCTCTGTTTAGCCTCAATCAAAGGCCCCTCACGCACACAGGATGGGAGTAGCCGCCATGGAAATCAAAGCCAGTGACGGCCTGGACACAGTCGATGTCCAGCTTGCGGGCCACGCGGTGTAGATTAGGCAGGTTCAGCTGGACACAGCCAACAGGCATCATGCTGGGCAGGAAGAGGTACACATTCCCAAACTCGTTCCGGGGCACCTGTGGCGGGTGAGCACGTCAGGATGTGGCCAGCAGGGGAACAAAGTGGCCTGGTCCCGACCCCTTCTGATGATGCCCTCACCTTCCCATCCACGGCCACCGGGGGCTGATACTCCTCCGTCTGCCAGTAGCCAAACAGGCCCAGATCATTTTCATCCCGCAGCTGGGGCTCAGCAAGTCGGGCTTTCCGGGCACGGTTGGAATAGCCTTTCACCATCTGCACCAGAGGACATGGCCACAGTTTAGAACAAAGGCGTCCAGTTCTTCAGCATCAGGCCAGGCACCATGCTCAGCGCTGCATGCCTTATACCCGGTGAACCCCTCACAACATGACTACTGCTAGGGTGCTTTTTCTCCCCTTTTCTTACTATAAGCACTACCTATGGAGCATTCTCTGTCCCAGGCACTATTCTCAGTGCCCTCCCCCTGCCTTTTTATTTTTTTTGAGACGGAATCTCACTCTGTTGCCCAGGCTATAGTGCACTGGTGTGATCTCGGCTCACTGAAACCTCCACCTCCTGGGTTCAAGCAATTCTCATGCCTGTTTTCCGAGTACCTGGGACTATAGGCACCCGCCACCATGCCTGGCTAATTTTTTTATTTTGGATAGAGACAGGGTTTCACCATGTTGGCCAGGCTGGTCTCAAACTCCTGACCTCAAATGATCCACCTGCCTTGGCAGGTACAAAAAGCCAAAATACACAGAGGATTAGAGAGACTTAGGAACAAAATGGATTTAAAATATCTCACTAACACTAAAATATTTCCTACTGCTGAAATAATATTTTAGATATATTTGGATGTATTTAAATGTTAAAATTCCATCTGTTTTTGTTTTTTAATTTACTACTAAAAAATTTAAATGTGTGGCTCGCATTACATTTTGACTGCACAGCGCTATGCTGGTTCTTTGACAGCGGCAAAGACAAGTGAGCCAGGGCAGAGAAAATCCTCAGCAGCCCTGCAGGCCTGGCCAGGGAGTATCACACACTCCGGCCTGCTGCTGGCAGTGACTGCGACCAGCAACTGTAGCCCTTCCCACTAAGCAGGGGCCCCTCCACTCCCCACCCAGCTTCCCAGAGTCTTGCAACCCCCAAGGACTCCTGGGATCTGACAAGAAATAAATGGTGTCCATGATCAGCCACTGTACTCTGCTGGTCATACAGAGCTATGTGTCCCGTGAATAGTCTCCGTGGGACCTTGCTCGGTTCATGTTCCTCAAGAGCAACTGACCTAATAGTGCCACAGCACAGTGTGAAAGAAGCACTGGCTTTAAGGCAGGGCCTGGGATTCTCAACTAGGCTCTGCTCTGCCATTTTACTGTGTGGACTTGGACAAGTCCCTTGCCCTAAGCTCCAGATACCCATTTCTCATCTGTAAAATGGACATCATAATGCCAATTCCTATGACTTTTGAGAGGCAACAGAGATCACACACATGCAAAACGCTTGGTGAACTCAAAAACAGAACGGCAATTTGACTGGAGAACATGCTGCTATAAAGCAGGGCTCTGACCTCCCAGAACCACGCAGTAACTCAGTTCCAACCTGTAGAGACTCTGAACTCACAATAGGCATCTGAGGCCTACTTTTTGGCCTAGATTTCTTTTGTGTTTTGGCAGGTCCATTTCTTACAAATGACTTATTAATAAGACAATTTAAATGCTTGTCTCCTCCTCGAATCCTGCTCAAGCTGGGAAAGTGAGACATTTCTCATCCGGATCTTGGGCTGGATCCTCATCACCATTCCTCTGACCCCGGCTCTCCCACTCAGCTACAGTCCTGCATCCCCACTCTCTGCAGGGACCTCCAGCTCCAGTTACCTTGTAGGGCACTTCTCCAAGCCTCACCACTCTTGCTTTCTTCAGCCACGTGTCCCTGGAGTGTAGAGTGTGCACACAATCCCTACAGAGCCAACACAGAAAGACAAAGGCAAACTCAGTCCATAGCCCCACCGCAGGAACACAGGACAGTGGAGAGCGAGGCCCTGCAGGCTCCCTCCTCAGGCTCTGCCACCCTGGAGCAAGCTGGGCTCCCAGGGGGACCCAGAGGAGCTGTGCTAGGCAAACAGCCTTGAATGTGGACTGCCTGTCTTTTGGGGAATATGTCCACTTACAAATTCTAATCTGCATGGAGTTACTCTGTAGCCTTCATGCCTTGCCTCCACCACTCCTCCCCTTCGTAGGTTTTCCTCTCCTCTGCTGTCCAGAGCCTGGTGACAGGTCCCTCTGCAGCCTATCAGGATAGGGTAAAGACTGCTGTGTGCAGGGCTATTACATTTACTACCACCACCAAGAGAGCACCTGCTGAGGGTCTGATCTGCTGTTAACACCATGTGGGGGAGGGAAGTGTCTAGAGGATGGGGCGGTGAACCCAAAGGGAGGCTGTGTAGAAACCAACTATAATAAGCTACTAAGCTAACACACAATCAAGACACACGCACATGGAACAGTCAAATGATTCCTGGCTGGCAAAGATCCTCTGGCTTCACTTTTCCTCCAGAGCTAAGAGCGCACCAGAGCCGTGTTGAGTCTACTTTCCAATGAGGCTCAACCCTTCCCTTGCCAAGCCACCTGTAATAAGGCACACCCATCTCGTTAGTTTGCACCCCTTCACTCTGTCCAGAAACAGCGGCTCCAATGAGCAAGGGCACCCCATTTCTTCCTAGTGCAGGTTCAGGCCCTTACCCATAGGGCAGCCTGAGGCTGAATTTCAGCACAGCACAATGGATGGAGGTTGAATCTTGCCTGTGCCACTTCCTGGCTGGGAAATGTGGGCAGTCACTTTACCTTCCTGAGTTTCAGTATAGACGGTCCCCAACACCAATGGTTTGATTCAAGATTTTTCAACTTTATGATGATGCAAAAGCAATATGCACTCGGGATGAACTGTACTTCCAGTACCCATACAACCATTCTCTTTTTCATTTTCAGTACAGTATTCAATAAATTACATGAGATATTCAAGACTTCATTACAGGCTTTGTGTTAAGACGACTGCGCCCAACTGTAGGCTAATGTTTTCTCAGCACGTTTAAGGGAGGCTCAGCTAAGCTATGACTCATGCTTCATACAGCATGAGTGAACCTTGAGGACTTCATGCTAAGTGAAATAAGCCAGTCACAAAATGACCACAAATACCATATGATTCCACCTACAGCAGGTCCAATTAGGTTTGGCAGGTTAGGTATATTAAATGTATTCTCAACTTAGGATATTTTCAGCTTCCAATGGGTTTATGGGGCTCCAACCTCATTCTAAGTCAAGGAGCATCTGTGTCCTCACCTATCAACTAGGGACAGTGAGCTCTGTTTTTTCTACCGCACATGGTTGCTAGGAGGACCAGATGTTTCCTGAGTGCCAGAGCAGCACTTCTGCCAGTAGCATCAACCTGCCAGAGTGCGAAGCTCCACTCTTGCTCCCACTGGGGGCAGAACATTTTTGACAGCCCAGAGAAGTGATTATGTCATGGTCTCGGTCTTCAGACAGGAGCGGGTAGAAAAGGTGTCTTAGGGGTTGACAGGTAGGCAGTATCTGAACATCTTCCTAAGGAAAACAGCAGGGAAATGGACACAGTCCTCTCAGCATAAACGTGAACTTCTAACCACTTCATACCCATTACAATGGCTATTACCAAAACACAGAAAGTAACAAGTGTCAGTGAGGATGTGGGGAAAGTGGAGACCCTGTGGACTGTTGGTGAAAATGTAAAATGGTGTCGCTGCTGTGGAAATGGTAAGACGGTTCCTAAAAAAAATAATGGGAATTACCATCTGGCCTATTAATTCTACTGGGTATATGCCAAAAAAAAAAAAAAAAAAATTCTACTGGGTATATGCAAAAACAAAAACAATTGAAAGCAGAATCTTGAAGAGCTATCTGCACACCCATGTTCACAGCAGCACAATTCACAATAGCCAAAAGGTGGAGAAGCCAAGTGCCCATCGATACATGAAGACATAAGCAAAATATGGTACGCTCACACAGTGGAATATTAGCCTAAAAGGAAGGAAATTCTGACCCATGCTACATACAATATGGGTGAACCCTGAGGACATTACGCTACGTGAAATAAGTCAGTCACAATATGTCTATAAATACTATGATTCCACCTACACAGGTCCCTATAGTAGGCACACTCAGAGACGGAAAGGAGAATGGTAGGTAAAGGGCTGGGGAAGTGGAATGAGGAGTTTTTGATGGGGATGGAGTTTCGGTTTGGGAAGAGAAAAAGAAATCTGGAGATGGATGGTGGTGATGGTTGGATGACAGTGTGAATGTGCTTAATGCTATAGGGTATACACTTAAAAAATGGTATAAAATGTTACGACAACTTCAAAAAAAATGGTTAAGATGGTAAATTTTATGTTATATATATTTTACCATGACAAAAAATAAATCAATAAACATGCACCGCTAATGCTTCCTTCCATCACTGACATGGTGCCTCTGGAAGACACCAGCATGCTCTTCCCAACAGGCCTTCTTTCTCCCAACTACCACACATACCCACAAGAGGAAGCCTGTATCATGGCAGCCCAGGCCCCCTGCTGCCTTTGACTGCTGGGTGCTAACAACCCACAACAGCAAAGCCCTGTCCCTGCCCAAGGCATCATGCCCCGACATCAAACAGAAAGCTCCAAGACAGGGCAAAGCCCTGAACAGAGGGTATGTCTCCCATGGAGGGCTGACAAGCAGGAAGTCATCCCCAGAGGGAGGACTCAAATCACCCACTCTCATGTGGGTTTCCCTTATGTTTCCTTTTTCTCTTTGTTTTCTGTACCTTCCTGTTTTCTCATTTATTAAGAACATCTCCTATTTCTTGGTCTTGCACATCCCATGCCTTTTAAAATCATTTATTTGCTTTTTATCCCTATTTCTCAAAATTCCTGTTTCTATTTTTTTCTTACCTCAAAATTGTATTATTTTTCAGTTTTAATTATATATTTTTTTTATTCATTTTTCACTCTTATTTCACTTTTTTTTTTAGCTATTTCTTTTTATTGTGGTGTAAAATACAGTAACATAAAATACACCATTTTAACCATTTTTAAGTGTGCAGTTCAGCGGCATCAGGTCCATTTACAATGTTGTCCCATCATTATCACCATCCATTTCCAGAACTTTTTCATCCCAAACAGGGCTCTGTACCCACGAAAAATCGACTCACTTTTAACTTTCTTAATCAAATCCTTTATTCCTTCCTTTTGTATGCTTTTGGCTTTTATTTGTGGGGTGTGTTTTTTATTGACCTATTTTAAATTTTGTTTTTCCTACTTTGTATTTTCTTTCCCTTGTAACTGTTTTTCCCCTGCCATTCTTTTAATCCCTGTTTTAGTTTTCAAATTTTCATCTCTCCTACCCATCACACACACACAGCACACGCACACTGGCTCATCCTGAGAACACTGTCCAGTCAGGTGAGCTCCCATGAGCACCCTTGCCCAGGAAGAAGGCTGCTAATCCCACACCATCAGGAAGCCCGAGGCCAACCAGGCTGTCTCACGCACCTGGAGTAGACTGCTTCTCCACGACAATACCCAAGGATGGCAGCTGTCTCAGGATAGATGGCCTCATATTTCAGGAGATGCCGCTTCAGGGCATACAGCGGGTGGTTCTTATATAAGCCAATGGCAGTGGGCAAAGGCTGGTCCATGTGTTTTGCCTGAAACTGCAAAGGCCAGACAGACAATATTGAGCATGTTATTTAGAAGAGGAAATGAAGTTTGAGGAAGATGATCGTTAGACTAACTTGTTCAGACAACAGACGGTGGAGCCGAGGTTTCATGAACACTAATGATTCTGTAACATCGCATCTATAGCTCCAGCCATTAAGTTGGTTATAGATCAATCAAAAGCTATAAAAGAATTAAATAAATCTGTGGCTTCTGGCAACTTCAAAAAGTTGTCTAACCTATTTGAGTGCTTAAATACTTTACCCAGCCCTAGCAGATCAGCGCCTGCTCTGTTAAAGGTCTGCAAGGAAGAAAAACACAGTGCTCTTCAGTAAGAAGGTCTTATCTCAAAGTGACAATCCTCTGCCAGAGCGCAAGCTTACCTGCCTGCTCTTATGGGAAATTGAGAGGAGCGGTTCTCACCCTGCAACTTTTCTCTTGGTCCACTCTGGCAGTGTTCTCTCTGCCCTACTCTAAGACTGCTGATTTCTCAGCAGGCAGTTCCACTGCTGTAAGTCACCCCGTTCACCAGGCTCTCTTAGGCTTGCCCTTGGCATTTCTTCAAAAACCTCAACTGACTAGTAAGGATTGGCAACATGGAGTTGCTGAGAGTAGGAGAGGACACTGCACATTCGGCTTCCATTGAGCTTTAGGTAGGTTAGTTACACCACCATCTGCATAATTCCCACTTAACCCGTCATTACTAAGTAAAACGAACCAAGAACGCTCCTGGAGCAAACTCTCAACATGGGATGCATTGCGCTCCTATAGAAAATGATGAATACATCTGCACTTTACCTATCCTGAGTGACTGGAAATAACCCTGCGACAAATCTGGGCATGTTCCTGTGTAGAAGGCAAGCTCCACCCAACACCATCATAATTGTACAGACAGGTGGCTCAGGCCCTCTTCCTGGTGTCAGTACTGGTTCTAAGACCGAGTGACATAGCTGTGTTATGTTCTAGAATTCTTTGCCTCCCAGTCTGCCTTCTCAACAGACTGAAGATATTGTCTCACCCTAAGACCCCTCTTTCCCAGGAGGTGAGCGTTCTACATATAAGGGATGTTTGCACACGCATCTCTATACGCACGCATGATGGGGAAGGGGGGGAGAATATATCCATGCGTTATTCCTTCTTTCACTCAGTCTGAGTTATATTACTTGCATAATTATTTTAAAGTTCCAAATGTATAACTGGGCAATAACTAAAAGTATACAGGCTCCAAAGCCACACAGACCTGGGCACAAACACCAGGGCAGTTCATCTCTCAACTCCACAACCTTTTACATTAACATCAAGGCAACAACTTCTCCAGCTTTATAGTGCTGTGACAATTAAATGAGACAACACACTAAAAATACTCAACATAGTTCTGGGCATATATAAGGTGCTCAAAAACGGGAATAATTTCCATAACCAGATTGGGTCTTGGGGCCCCTATCAGCCAAGGCCTTACCTCCATGTCTTCTTTCTTCTCCCTGTCCAAAAATGGGCCCTGGTATGGTCTCAAAGTCTCAGCCCACCACTCAGCATCAACCCGGCACTTGCGGGTCACTGTCATCCAGGCTGGGTCGTACCTCTGTGTGACATCTCGGACCCAGCCGTCACTGTCAATGCCCACCACATAGGTCACGGGCTTGGTGGCGTACCTGTAACAGGTCAGAGGCTGGCCCACCACACCATGCACACAGTCCACACATATCCACTTTTCCTCCTGCTCACAGAACACCTCTAGCCACTGGTCTACACCAGGTAGGCTGCTTTTTTCTGCCTTCTCACCATCGCTGGACATTTTCTTGCCTTTTTTACTGCTCGAAGAGCTTGAGGATGCCGCTGGCAAGCTTGGGTCCTTATGATGGCTCCCACGTTGGGTCTTGGAGGCACTCTTGGACCCAGCCTTTGTCCTCTGAGGAGCGGGGGCCTTCCTCTGCTTCGGAGGGCCAGGCTCGGAATCCTCAATAGAGGAATCAGAGGCTTCTCCACTGGAGAGCTCAAAATCAGAGCCACTGCCAGCCTCATCACTCCCACTCTCCTCTTTATAAGACACCCTAGAGGCCACCCGCCGCTCCCGGCCATGCGGGCGTCGCTGGGTTGCCGCCTCCTGCTTATCTCCCAGGCTCTCATCTTCCTCGCTGGAGGAGGGCTTGCTCTGTTTCTTTCTCTCTGCCTTGTTCTTCCCTTTGGCACTTGGCTTGCAGGTGCCCTTAGCAAAGGTTTCCTCTTGTTTGGTTCCTTTGCTGGTCTTTGGCTTAGTGTGGTTTTCTAGAACTTGGCTGGAAGATTCCGAAGAGCCTCCAGGATCCGCAGTCAATCTCTTCTTGGAAGGTTTCTTTCCCTTAAGGAAAGTAAGAAATTTTGTTTTTTTTTTTCTCTCTCTTTTCTAATGATACAAAAGAAATCATATAGTCCAATAGGGTTAAGTCACTAGCTAGAGAACCAATACATCAAGATGTCGCCAGCTCAGACAGTGATCAACTGGCTATCCTTCAGGGTTGTATGCATATATGGGCTAAAATCTGTAGCATCTTAGATAAGGGCATAGTATAATTCTTTTCCCCCTAACTGCAAAAAGAAAAGAACACAGATTTGGAAACAGCCAAACCTGAGTTTGAATTGCAGTTCTAGCTCTTAGGTTATGTAAATTAGGTTACTTAATCTCTGAGTTTCAGCTTCCCCAGTAGTATTACTACGTACCTTGCACATATGCATTTTGCAAACAAATACTTATGGACTTAATACAGCTGTAGTTTTAAGAATACAGATGTAATGAAAATCAGCTTCTAGACGATCAGGCTTCAGACAATGCCAATATCCCAATGAGTACAGCATTTAGCTTCTCAAAGCTAACCCAGAACACCTCAAAACTCACAGTGCTTCACTTATCAGCACTCCACGGTGTGAGGGCAGGCACTGTTCCCTCAATTTACAGAAAAGAAACAAAAGCAGCAGTGGGCCGAGACCTCTCACAGGCCACTCCGCACTCATGAAGCTATGAAGTTCAGGTTACTAGATACCCACTCACGTGCCCAAGTCTTCCCTAACTCAGGGTATATGTGCAAGGCTCAAAAGAACGCACACTCCATGAATACCAGCTCTTAAACATAGAATAATGACCAATTTTTTTAAGTGTGACAATTTCTCCTGTCAACTGCCCCTCTTCGCTGGCAGCCCTGAGCACCTCACCTTTGCTGCTGCTGACTTCAGAGGAACTGGCTGTAGAGACAACACCAGCCGGGTCAGGAGCTGCAGAGCCCGGAGAATCAGTAAGAATATCTATGACGGAAAGGAAGAACATAGTTATCCTGAGAAAGTCACTGAAGATGTAATGAGTTCAATGTTGTTTGTTATGGTGCTTGTTCAAGGCAGGGAGAAGCTGGAAACAGCCAGGCTGTCTAACAGTGGACGACAGAAACTCCCAACATGGTTAACAATGACGCACAGGTTTATCTTCATAGAAGAACAGGAACATGCTCGTCATATCTTAAAGGAAAATAGAAGTTTTCCTTTAAAAGGTATGATGTGATTACATTTTTATAAGAAAAAACAGTTAAGTAGAAATTTAGACATACACATATATTTGAAAAAGGATCCATATACCGGGTTATGGCTGTTAACAGGATTTTTTTCTCTGCTTACCTATCTTCTGATAGTTCTGTAACGATATGCGTTGTGTTTGTGACTAAAATAATAAAATGCAATACCACTTTAGGAAGAAAAAGTAGAAAATATCATTATCACCAGATCACCTAAGTCTGTTCCCTGTTTTCCATTTTTCCCCACGTTGAATCTTTAACTGAGGCTGCAGCTCTGAACGCTGTTATCTTGGAAGTCTGGGAGCCCCTCGGGGGACTTGACCTCCAGCAGCAACAGTGATAATGTACTTGGGCAAGGCCTTCCCACACAGGTCTCCAGGTCCCAGCGTCTCTCCTTGATTACTGTCACAGCCTTGGGAGAAAGTCAGGTGTGGGGAGCCATGTTATGGTGAGATAAATGATTGCTTTTGTCTTGTTTCTTTTCTTTCGTTTTTTTGAAACAGAGTCTTGCCCTGTCACCCAGGCTGGAGTGCAATGGCGTGATCTCAGGTCACTGCAACCTCTGCCTACCGGGTTCAAGCAATTCTCTTGCCTCAGCCTCCGAAGTAGGTGGGACTACAGGCACACGCCACCACACCCAGTTAATTTTTGGTAACTTTAGTATAGACAGGATTTCACCATGTTGGCCAGAACGCATGACCTCATGATCCACTCGCCTCAGCCTCCCAAAGTGCTGGGATTACTGGCGTGAGCCACCACACCCAGACACTTTTGCCCTGTTTCTTCTGCAGCTAGAAATTTCCAAAGTGTCAAGGTCATGAAAGACAGCGAACGACGAAAACACTGTCACACACTGGAGGAGACTAAGGAGACATGATGACTAAATGCAAACTAGTATCATGGAATAGAGAAAGGGTATCAGTGGGGAAACTTGGAAAATCCAAATAATGTCTGTAGTTTAGCTGACAGCATCGTACCGGTATTCATTTCTCAGTTTCTTATTGTACAGCATGGCACAAAAGCACAGGTCCAGAAGTCTGGATAACTAAGTGTTTACCACTAGCTGAGTAATTTCCCTAAACCTGGATTCCTGCCTCACCTTCCTCACAGGATTCTAAAGAGGATAAGATAATGCAGGGAAGACGACTCTGGAAATAGCCTAGTGCTACCCAAGGATACACAGTCATCACCTTTAACAAGACATCTATCAATGTACATTAATGAGGAAAAAAATCAGGTTACAGAATTATATGATCCCTACAAATTAGATAACGTAGAGAAAATGGACAAAACTCCAGAAAGATACACACATGACCAAACCTGACTGAAGAAATGGAAAATCTGAACAGATCTGTAACAACAGATGGAGTCAGAAATCAAAAACCTACCAACAAAGAAATGTCTAGGACCAGATGACCTCACTGGTGAATTCTAGCAAACAGTTCAAGGGGAATTTACTCCAATCTTTCTCAAACTCTTCCAAATATTAGAATAGGAAACATTTTTTCACTCGTTCTATGAGGCAAGCATTACCCTGACACCAAGGCCAGATAAAGATATCACAAGAAAATAAACCAATTTATGAATACAGATGCAAAAATCCTCAATAAAATACTAATAAATTGAACAACATATTAAAAGGGTTATACAACATTGACCAACTGGGACTTATCCTAGGAATGCAAGGGTGATTCAACATAAAAAAAATCAATTAAATATACTTTAATAGAATGAAATAAAGAAAATCCAGAGATCATTTCAATTGACACAGAAAAACACATCTCAGACAATCCAACAGGCTTTCATGATAAAAAACACATTCAGAACATTAGGAATAGAAGGGAACTGAGTCAATATGATGAAGAGCATTTATGAAAACCCAGAGCTAGTGTGATACTTAATGGTGAAAGACTAAAAGCTTTCCCCACTAATTATCAGGAACAAAACAAGGATGCCTGCTGTCACCACCATTATTCAACATTGTACTTCAAGTCCTAGCCAGAGCAATTAGGCAAGAAAAAGACACAACAGGCATGCAAACTGAACAGGAGTAAGTAAAATGATCTATTCACAGATGGCATCATCGTATACATACAAAATTTCAGAGAATGCGCAAGAAAGCTAGCAGAGCTAGTAAATAAATTCAGCAAAGCTACAGGGTACAAGATCAACACAAAAAAATCAATTGTGTTTCTATACACTTGCAATGAACAATCTAAAAGAGAAATTCAGAAAACAATGCTATTTCCAATAACATTAAGAATAATAAAGTACCTAGGAGAAAATTTAACCAATGTGAAAGATGTGTACACTGAAAACTACAAAATATACCTGAAAGAAAGACAAAAATAAAAGGAGAGGCATCCATGCTTATGGACTGGACAAGCTAACAGTATCCAGATGGCAATGCTACCCAAATTCATCTACAGATTCAGGGCAGTCCTATCAAAATTCCAACACTTTTTTCACAGAAATGGAAAAGCAGATCATCAAATTCATATGGAATTCCAAGAGGCCCTAGATAGCCAAGCATACTGTAAATCAACAAAGTTACACTGAGGCTTCCTGATTTCAAAACTTACTACAAAGCTACAGAAATCAAAACAGCATGACTATAACAAAACACCAGAAACTAACCAAGTGTTGGCAAAGATTTGGAATCCTTGTTCATTGTTGGTGGGAATGTAAAATGGTGGAGTAACTATATGTGGGTAACCCCAAATCTGGGCACTGAGGAAAGAGAGCTAAGCAGATCCCCGGCACAATTAGTGCCTGAAGAATATCTCAGTTTATAGTGTTACTACTCAGTTATTTCCTTTATATAATCCTTTATATATAAAAATGTATTATAGTCAGAACAATTAGTGCCTGAAGAATATTTTACTACTCAGTTATTTCCATATATATATATATATATATATATATGTAATTATATCTTAGTTCATAGTCAGAGGAATGCCTAGAGCGGATATGGTACAGAGCATGAATTAAGGAATAAGCAGCTATATAGATATACAATCTTATCTTGCTTATAGCCAGAGGAATGTCTAGAGCAGAGTCAGTGCAGATCATGATTTAAGGGAAAAACAGCTATACCAGGACAAGAATTTGCGTTCCAGGCAGCAGTGTTCAGTATCATAAAGATACCCGCTGTATGGCAGGCTTGGAGCAAGAGTCACTCCTCCAGAAAAGGAGGTGCAGTATCTTGCATCCAGTTCTTGTGGAAAGCTGGCCTCAGCTGGGCAAGCCCGTGAGCATCTGAGGGCTTAAAACCCCTCTGGTATAATCTCGCCTTGGTGGCTGTATAACATGTCAAATCTCTAGCTACTGTGCTGACTCAAAGCATCCTCCTATAGAAATCATTGGAAGCTGCCAGCAGGTGGCGGTAAACCCTGTCAGCTCTGTTGCTGCTGTATTGACTCAAAGCATCCTTGTACAGAAACTCTTAGAAGTTGCCTGCCCCTAGATAAGAAATGTTGCACACTGCAAACTCTTCACTGTGCACAGCCCACCTCCTTGCCTTAGTAACCTAATGGGCATGGACCCCTTGCTGCACATGGCCCATATCCTTGCCTCGGTGACCTAATGGGGGTAGACCCTTTGCTTATCACACACAGGATTGTCTTGACCCTATCACTGTTCTTAAGATGACCTCACTCACTACATTGCCCCCTAACCTATACCCAATAAGTACAGATGCGCCTGGATGTTCGGGGCCTTGCCTGTCTCCGCTTGTAAGTGGTGTGGCCCCCCAAGCCCGCCTGTCTTTTTCAGTACTTCTGTGTCTTGTCTCTCTATTTCTCAGATCCTGCACCTCAGCACAGCAATAGGGGACACCCCACGACCCTGTAGTGCTTGACCCTACACTGTAGAAAACAGTTTGGTGGTTCCTTAGAAAGTTACAGGACCCAGCAATTTCAATCCTAGGTATATACCCAAAGGAACTGAAAACAGGGTATGTAAATAAATACATATACACACATTAACAACACTCTTAACAGCCACAGGTGGAAACTAACTAAATGTCCACCAATGGATAAATGCACAGACAAAATCTATATACATGTAACGGAATATTATTCAGCCATAAATATCAATGAAATACCGATACATGGCTAAAATGCAGATGAATCTTGAAAACATTACACTAAGCAAAAGACAGAAAAGGCCACACAGTGTATGATTTCTTTTATACTAAATATCCTCAATAGGTAAATGCACATACAAGGCAGATTGGTGATTGCCATGAGCAGGGACGGGGAGTAATAATGGGGTGATTAATGGATACATATAGGGTTTCCCTTGGGAGTGACAAAAATGTTTTGGAAATAGAGGTGGTAGTTGCACAACACTGTAAATGTACTAACTGGTCACTGAATTTTACCCCCTCTTAAAAAGCTGTATGACCCCATTTTGCTTAAAAAAAAACAAACAAAACAAATACATATGTACACAAATACACAGGAACAAAGTCTGGGAGGACAATACTAAAACATTAATGAGTTACCAGCCTGGCCAACAGGGTGAAACCCCATCTCTACTAAAAATACAAAAATCAGTCGGGCGTGGTGAGGCACACCTGTAATCCCAGCTACTTGGGAGGTGGAGGCAGGAGAATCATTTGAACCCAGGATGCGGAGGTTGCAGTGAGCAGAGATTGTACCACTAAATTCCAGGCTAGGCGGCAGAGAGAAACTGACTAAAAAAAAAATTAATTATTTTCTCTGGGCAGAAACATTATAACATAATTATCAGCCTTGCCAAATATCTTACATTTTTAAAGCCAACATGGAAGAAGAGAACTAAAGTATCAACCATTTGGCCTCTACGGGTATGAAAAATCTGGTCTTTTTCTCCCAAAAGAGAATCTGGGACTCCCAGACAGAACTGTATGGATTAACAGGAATCTTCTAGGGATAAAACCACATTTCCATCTCTGTTTTTGTCTTATTCAGACAGAGCCTTACCTACAGATACCTGTAGGCATTTGATAAAGCCTGCCTATCCCTGGAGCGCTTTGCCACCATGATTCCTTTTCATGTACAGAACCCTTCCCACTGCACAGCTGCCTGCCAGTGTCATCACCCAAATGTAAGGCACAAAAACACATTCTCAAGGACTTCGGCATCCAATTTGAAAAAGAATTTTCTTGGGACTTTTGAAGACAAGATTGGAATAATTAATGGAAATATTTCTAGCACATATGACCAAAAATTATGCAGTAATTTTTTATAGTCCAGGACTCTAGGTGATAGGAAGGAAAGAATGTAGACTTTCCACTCAGACTTTGATCCCAATCTTGATTCTCAGGCTCACTATGAAAAAGACCTTAGGGGCACCCCATAGCTATTCTGAGCTTCAGCAGCTATCAAGGTCATTACGAGGACTGAATAAGGTAGTGTCGGTAACACACCTGGAATGGCATCTGGTACACGACTGCCATCATCATTAGTTAACAGTACTGATAAAAAACAGTGCTCCAAGAGGAATCACTTACATGGACCAATTCCTCATCATCTCGAGCAGAGTAAATAGCAAATCTCCTTTCCAATGTAGCCTGCAGGTTATCTTGCTCACTGGTCGAAAGCTCTGCATTAACTGTAAATGTTCCAATGAACCTGGAGAGAAAGCAGGCATTTCTTGTGTCAGAGGTCAGGGCAAAGGGGAATTTTCATTCTTTTACAGCCAAGAAAATCAAAAGAGGGAGTGAACCATGAGACCTGCCTGTCTCTGCCCTACTTTTTCCAGCCTGTCTGGCTAACTCCTATCATCACTGCAGACCCAGCTCAGACGCTATCTCCTTGGGGAGCCTTCCCAGATCTCCCAGCTGAGAAAAGCGCCCCTGCTATGTGAGCCTGCAGTCCCCAGAACACTCCTTCCAGGGCACTCCTCATGTCACCCTATAATTATCTGGTATATGTTTGTCTCCTCACCAGTCTGGGAGCTCTAACAGGGCAGGATCATGCCTGGCATTTCTCTATCTTCAATGCTGTGTCCACTACCTGATACACAGTTACCACCTCAGGTCTGTGAAGTGACCTGAACCCAGCCTCTGAGAGAAACACAAATCCTACACTCTCCAGCTCTGCAGGACAGGCGGAGGGCCTTACCACTTCACCAGGTTTGAGAGGTAGTAGGTATCCACATCTCGAGGCGGCACTCTGGTAAAGCGGGATGGGACAATGGAGAGGCCAACAGCATGCAGATCTGGCTGGCTGCAGACGTTATTTCGATAGAAGCCATTTGCTAGCAGGCAGAGAAGGTGAACCTGTGAAGAGGAAAGGAGGAAGGGGCAGCATGGAAGGAAGGCCAGAGACTAGAATTTTTGCTGCCAAAGACATCCTGTGGGCACGAAATATATGTTGCAATTTCTAAGTAGAAGCAAGTGAGAATACTAGTATTGGCCACTTCTCAAGCCTGTCTTTCACCCTCTCTTCTCTACATACACTCACTCCTTCAAAGGAATCATCAAAACTCAACGTTTCGAAATACAAACTGCTTTGTTTTCCAAGAGGTCTTGTCTTTTAGAGATACATACTGAAAGATTTCTGGATGAAATGCTGCCATGTCTGGGGTTTGCTCCCCGAGATCAGAAGGCAAGGCAAGTAGGGTGGAGCTGGGAGACCACTGGGAGCCTGTGGAAGCCGGCGGCAGGATGCCGCTCACTGGGCTGCTCTTGCCACCTCTCTGTGTGTTTGAGCCCAACCTTCTCTGTCACAGGCTCCACGTCTCCACCCCATCTCTGACCCCAAACCCCAAGCTTCATCCACCTACTGAAATGATTATGTGGACTCTTCCCTTCCTTCCACACACAGCTTTGCATCATTTTCCCTTCAATATTGGCTTCCTCCTCCCCTAGTGAGAGTCTCCCTATTTTCATCAATAGTGCTGCCTCTCTCCTCTCACTGGGCTTCAAACCTGGGAGTCATCTTCCCTTTCCTTCATCTCCAGAACTCACCAAGAGGTGAAAGGCACACAGCTACCCCATTTTGTGCCCTAGGCCTGAGGCGGGTAGGGGGCAGCCCCTCTCTAACCTCATTACCATCTTTGTACCTCTAGATTTCTGCAGCAGCTGCACACAGAGCATCACCCTCATCCCATTACTAATCCTCTCTGGCAGCCCACCAACCATCAGAGGGAAATCGAACTCCCCCCAACACCTACACACTCCTCACTCACACAGGTAAGCTGGGCATCTCGCCATCCCTCCACTACTTTGCTAGTCTTCAACTCTTTCTTCTCGACCTGGCTCTAATCCTTTCTCCTACATAAAGCCGTCCCTAGCTCCACAGTCCCATACTGATCTCTCTCACTGTTCCAGGCATAGTCTTGAGTTTCTCTGTTTGGAAGTCCTTGTTCCATCTAGAGATCATACTCCTTAACTGTAGGAAATAAGCTTTAACCAAGTCTCTATCCCCACCATGCCAAGCACCTTGCTAGGTGTGTACAGGTGTTCAATAACTATCAGCTAAGTCAAAAGCCCGTGCCTGCAAGTGGGATTAGAACTAATGATATTAAATGGTTGAAAGGAGAGATGGAAAGTAAGTACCTGTTATTTAGCCTCTGCTGCACGCCAGGCATTGTGCTGCAAGTTACCTTACCTATAATACACAACCACCCTCCGAGGCAGACACTATTACTACCCCCACTTCCCAGATGAGGACACAAAGGCTCAGAGAGCATAAGAAACTTGCCAAGGCCACAGAGTGAGCAGCAAAGCCAGAAATAAAGCCTCAGTGAACACAAGCTCTTTCTACCCATGAGACACACTGTCCCTCCCCACCATTCCTAGCCCTTACCTTATGTGTGTCCTCATGGACCTCTTTATTGAAACGTTTCATCGCCCTCCGAAGATATGTCTCAAACTCTATTTTTATCTTTTCCCTGCAACACAAAGTGAAACATCTGGGAATGAAGTGGGGAATTGAAACCAGACCCCGATCCCCCAGGCAATTCCTTCTCCTCAGATGACAGTGAATCACTCCCTGTTTCCCGACACAAGGCTGTGCTACTCAAGTCCATCTGCAAGCCAGCTATTTCCTGCAGGCTCTTCTGCTCCCTGTCACCCACAAACCTTAGCCTGGGACATTCTTTACCCAGACGACCCTCCTCTCAACCAGCAGCAGATCACACCTCACCCACATGCCTCAAAGCTCACTTCTTCAAGAATTCTTCTCTGGCTGTCCAACTCTTCCAACTACTGACTCCCTCCTTAGCAACCACTATCTTTATTAAGCTTAAATTAACACACAGTCATTTACATGACACTGCTCTAGTGTAAAATCTCTTTCAGTCTGTATCGCATGCATCTTCAAGACAACTTGACACTTCTTGAATGATTTATATTATCTCCCTCTTCTGTGTCTCATAATGTGCTCATCACAAAGTGGAATTCATTAACCCACTAACTACCAGGCACTGTACTCCGTATTCTCAAGCCATCAGAAGCTGCAGAGGTACTTGGGATGCTGGGAGGGATAGGGGCTCCCTACTATGGCGGGCACTGCCTCAAGTCCTGCAGCACGGCATGGTGGGGAAAGTGTGAATGCCAAGTCAATGAGAAGGATTAGGTCTCAGCTCTTCCATTACCGGCTGAGTGACTCCTGAAACATTACTCTATGTGTCTGAGCCTCTGGCCCCTCATTTATAACACTGTTCTAAGGATTAGATAAGATAATGAATGACCTGCTCAATCCGTGGCACAAAGGAGTTTCCTCTCCTCTTCCTCTGCCCAGCCAGGACATGAAGGTGTCTCATTCATTGACATCTTCATTGACATGAAGGTGTCTCATTACCTAAAGGTAAATCAGGTTCCTGACCCAAGGTTCTCGACCACTTTGATAGTCAGTCCTGGTCCCCTATAAGTTTCTCAAAAGTCCTCCTAAGCAGCAGCTGTTGCCCGCTACATATGACAAGGGCCTAAGCTTACCTTCTTTCTCTTGTCTTTGCCTGCTCTGGTGTTTCAATCTCTATCTCCACTGGCTTCACAGGCAGAAGAGATGGAGAGAAGGCTGTGCTTTCTTTCCCGTCACCCAGCACAGGCTCACTAAGTTCTATGAACAAGCATTTTAAAAAATCAGTAATAGTAGTAACAACAATAATAGCTACTGTACTGAAGAGAATCAAGGTTCTGCGAGGAAAGAGGAAGTGAGGCATGGATGTGAGAGACAGCCTACAAAAGACCCCTAGGCATGCCCTGCTCTGAGTCCTCCCATGTGCCAGGCACTGTGCTGAGTGTTCTATATTCATGTGTCTCATTTAATCCACACAGGCCAGGCAGTCTTTAGATGAGGGCCCTAAAGCACAGAGATAATGGGTTGAATCAGATACAGACCCCTCTATCAAAAAGCTGACACTCATGCATGTACGTATATACTTAAAACTTCTTCAAAAAAAACCAAATGAAAATAATCTCTTTTTCTCTATATTACTACAGTAACACTTAGCACAATTTGCTTTGCATAGTGTCATGACTTAGGTGTTCATCTTTCATTCTCAATCATAAACTTACAAGTGACAAGAAGTATATCTTTTTCATCTCTTCACCCCTATATTGCTTGTATACAGTAGCTGAAAAGGACTGAACTTGCTGAACTAGATCTAATTGAAAACTTCATTACTGAAAGTTCCTTAAAAGAGGCTCTGGGCCTAGAAGCCATGACACCTCACTGGTAAAGAACACATGTAATGCCCGATCTTGGTCTCTATATACAAATTCCTATTAAAATAAACCACAGCTTCTTGTAGGCAAAAAAGGCTGGTTTTAAGTCTAGAGCCAAGAAAAATGTAAGCTGAACAAAAATGTTCTCAAAGACGAATGAGGCCATGTCAAAAGGACATGGTAGTATAGCTAGCTTAAAGGTAGCATGACTAGTAGAGGAACAACCTGACATTGGAGGTGACTTCATCGATGTGGCATGAGGTTTAAACGATCACCTATGAAGGAGTCTTGCCAAAAAAAAAAAAAAAAAAAAAAAGTTTAATCAAAACTAAATCATGTCTTTGGACTCAGTTTACAAGAAATACAAAGGATATTAAGAAAATTTTACCACCACCATGAGATGTGTGACTGCTTATCAGACAAAACCAAAACATGAAACAGTCTACAAAACAAAAAGACTAGGACCCTTTGAAAAAGGCAGTGCTATGAAAAGCAAAACAAGGTGGTGAGTGGGAGCTACTGCTCTACATGAAGAGACAAAACCACCAAACACAAGGCTTGGTTGGATCTTGGTGTGGGAAAAGAAATAGTTATAAAGAATGTTTTTATAACAACTGGGGACTTGTTTTTCATTTTCTTAGGTGTGATGAGGTCATTTTGTCATGCAGGAGAATGTCTAATTATTAGGAAATGCATGCTGAAGTATTCAGCAGTGGAACACCAGGATATCTACAACTTATTTTCAAATGGTTCCACAATGAATATTTATAGAGAGAAACATAGATTCAATGTGACAAAATGTTAATGAACCTAGGTAAAGAGTACATATATTACATTTTTCACTTGTTTGATAAATTTGAACATTTCAAGATAAAAAGGTGAGGAAAAGTCAGGCCACAGAGAAGGCATCAGGAGTGATAACATTAGCTGGTATTTACTGTAAGTGTATGATACGACAGGCCTATCACATTTGCAAACTTTCTTTTCCCCACAATAATCCTACAGACTATACTGTGAATGGCTCACACCCAACATTCAGTGTTTACAGAATGTTACCAACGAGAAAACTCAGTTTCGAGAGGTAAAGTTACTTGCTCAAGATTAAATTACTCACTCACATTGCTACCTAAGGGGCAAAGTTGAGTGCTGAATCCAGGTCTAATTACTTTCAAAGCCTGTGCTCCTTCCTAAATAGTGCTTCCTCTATTTGTACCCACTGCATTGACAGTCACCAGAGGAAGAGCCTTCTTTGGTAACTTGGTCATGAGTTTTTCCAAATATCAAAGCAAGTCCCTAGTCCAACCTTACCTGTGGTCTAGGTTGCTCAAAAGGTAACAGGATTGCAATTAGTGATTTGACTCCAACCAGAATCAAACAAACAAAAAAAACAGAACCAAACAGTTCTGAAAACAAAGAAAGATGTTTCACCTTCCACCTCTTCCCAGTCATCTTCACTTTCTTCCTCTTCTTCGTTGCTGTCTTCATTCACGGTAGCCCCTCTCTTCGGATGGTGTGCCTTTTTGAGGTCACTTGGAAAGTCCCTGTGTAAAGATCACAGGAAGGAAGATGAAGAAGGCTCGGACATCCTAGTGTTCCATTCAAGCTAAATGGAATTTTTTAAGGCCCTCCTATTTATTGAGAATCTGTTGCAATTATTTAAAGATGATTAGTAAGCTCTGAGCATCACTTTCTCCAACAATATGTGTCTCAAAATCAAGATGTGCTCTGATCATCTGTCTAATTAATACCAGATGTGCTGTCGAAAACCCTACAATCTAGATCTGCATGAAAGAAAACACAGCTATGCCTGGACATAACAAGGAAAAGCTACAAGACACCAAAGTAGTAACATGAGTTCCAGAACTGTGATATCTGTGTGATAAATGTGCAGCTGGAGGCTAGAAAGAGAATAAAATTTACATTTACTTATCAACTACTATAAGCCAACTCAGATTTCTTTTCCATCTTTAAGAAATATAATGTAAGGAGACTGAAGTTCGTAGCAGGGATGTGACTACATATAGGTAAGTCATAAATAACAAGAGACACAGCAAGCTAGCTAAGTAGATAACAACATAGGTAAGACTCAAGACTAAGTACTTCCTAACATGTAATATACTTCTGCAAATTCATACACAAAATGTGTCTAGAGTATCCAGTTACTTTTAACTTGTGTAAACTTTGGCATTTGGTACCAAGTGAGAATATTATCTAGGATTTTGGCATAATAAAATAACTAATCATCAATCTTGAGAGCTATAATAATACACTCCTTTTTAGGGTACGACTTTCTCTTAACACCACAGTAATAAAAATTTCCCTTAGAATGAACATAGCAGAAATGACCACAGTCAATGCTCAGGGGAGAGGGAAAGGGAGACCCAGAGCTTTCCTTGGCAGTAGGCAGTACTGTGGCCTATCTCTGTGTATATGTCTCTGGAGATAGAATTCAAGTAGTGAGGGGAGGCAACTGGAAAGCAGTAAGCACAGAGGCATTCTTCAGACAAGTCTAGGGAAGGTCAGGTACAGTGGGTCATGCCTGTAATCTCAGCACTTTGGGAGGCTGAAATGGGTGGATCACCCGAGGTCAGGAGTTTGACACCAACATGGTAGAACCCTATCTCTACTAAAAATATAAAAATTAGCCGGCATGGTGTCGGGTGCCTGTAGTCCTGGCTACTCAGGAGACTCAGGCAGGAGAATCACTTGAACCTGGGAGAGGCGGAGGTGGCAGTGAACCAAGACTGCATCACTACACTCCAGCCTGGGTGACAGAGCGAGACTCTGTCTCAAAAAAGAAAAGAAAAGAAATGGCTAGGGAAAAGGAGAAGTGATGAACCATGGCAGAAAATCACCATGCTGTCCCCTGTCCCTTCTTGTGCCCTCTACACGACTGCTCTCCCGTGCCAGGACTAGAGACTGCTAGAAAAACCGATACTAAGTAGATAACAACATAGGTAAACCGCTGGCTAAACAGTGAGTGAAGATTTGTTTATGAAGTAAAGGAACAACTCTACCCCTCTGTTCTTCCTCTTCTCCCTACCCCTCAACTTTCTTAGGAGGCAGATAATCAAGTGTTCCCTGGGCTCATATTCATTGTTCACAATGTATTAATATAAATGTTCATTCACTGCAAAAATATTTATTGTTTCTGCCAAATAAAAGGCCCTGTAATTGATGCTACAGGGCCTTTTCAACCCCACAAGGTTCCAGCCCTCTGAGAGGTGACAGGGTAGAAGGCCTGGGTGGTAAAACAATAACTGGCAGACATATTACACTCCCCAGAAGTGCTATAGGAAATCAGAGGAGAGAAGAGGGAAGAATCAGTGAAGCCTCTAGAGTAAGTGGTTTCGGATCTGCATCTTCAAGATGGAAGCCAGCAAGTACTCCAGGTAGAGGGAATACCATGAGCACAATGCAGGTGTAGAAAGTACGAGAATGTGTTCAGTGAATGACGAGAAGCCCAGGTGGGCCGGAGAAGAGCGTGCTTGAGGACAGTTGTATGAGATAAAGCTGGAATGGCAGGCAAATATTTCGTATATATCTAATATTTTTGTGAAGTAGAAAGAGGACTGAACCAGGAGTCGGAAGACCTGGGTTCTCCTGCTTTTGCCACTGTCTGGCTGTGGAGGCATGAATAAATCACTTCTGCATGCTGTCACTGTTCTTATCTGAAAAGTTTCCAGCTCTTACTGGTCTGAGTTTTACCTAAAAGAGCTTAAAGATCCAATCTTCCATGTACCCCACTGACAAGTAAGAATAGAGGTTTTCATTATTCACAACTCTCCAATGGGAACAATCAGGACCCAAGACAAAGCTTTGTAGGCATCTCACCTAATGTCATCCCCATCGCTGAGGGCTTCATCCTTTATAACCTTGAGGTTTTCAGATTTAACAGTCACCTTGGCCACTTTCTTTTTTGCTGGACCATCTGCTGAACCCCCACGATTACTGCAGCCTCTCTTCCTCTTTCCCTGTGAAACTCTGGAGAGAAGGCTCTTCTTTGGGGGTTTCTCATCTTCAAAGGCATCTAGGTGATCAAACAGAACAAGAGGTGAGGGGTGGAAGGAAAGGTGGAGACAGTGCAGCTTATGGGCAGGGGCATGAAAAGGCTCTATGACCTGTGTCCAAATCCCATCTCCATCACCTGTTCGCCATCCCGTCTGGTCAGCAACTAGCTCTCAGCCTCTTCCCACCTGCGGCTAGTCTATGCTCCTTTATTAGCACTTTACTTCTACAAATACAGAAAACACCACAGGACTCAAATAAAACCTAACTTCCAGATCTGAAATGTCAGGTAACCTCCAGCCAGGAAAATACAAAATCCATTCATTAGCACCCTATTTATTATCTGCCAAGACTAATTATTTGTCTTAGGGATAATGTACTCCTCTTAAGCAAAACGTTAAGTTCGTAAACATGTCCGAGTTTCACCACAACACCGTTACTGTTAATCACACCTCTGCCGTCCTTCAAACTGCTCAAAACATACTGCTCGGAAACCTTTCCAATCCAACCCAAACGGCACTCATACACCAACCACCTCAGCAAAGTTACAGTTGGAAAAAGACAGCGATAATTCAAAAGTATTTTCTTAAAAGAATTTTTTTGTTAAAAGGAAATAAAAAATGCATAAGTTGCTGGTTTTGGTCAAATTGGGTATCTAAAAGTATAGTTTGTTTACATATAATAAGTATATCAATAGATTCGTTTTAATATGTAGCAATATGGCAGGGAAGGATAGTTTTCTGTTTTGCAAATATATTGACACAAATTATCTTGAATCTGAAATAAATCTTTTGTCTTTGCATGCTCTGCTTCAATTAATTTTACAAAATAAAAATACTCTACCTTTTATTGAGGTTCCAAAAGGGACCGCAGTATTAACCTAAAATATCAAATTATTTAATAATACAGTCTTTTCATTGTTTGTCTTGCTAACTCTCTGGACAGGTATTTATATTCTGCAAGAATATACTTTTGCATGAGGGAAAAAAAAAAGACTCCCTTCTGATCTAAATGAAACCATGATTAAATGTTAATAAAGTTCATATCACAGGAGCATTTGTTTTAATGCTAGATAAATCAATGATTTCATTGTTTCTTTAAACGTTTTATAAAAAAGGAATTTATGCATTCCCATTTTTAAACATGTTAATGGAAACCAAAAAATAAGGAAAAATTTTGAAGTACAAAATATTTCAAAATTAGTTTTTTCAAATCTGAGCACAGGCTGCCTATTCCAAGGCCAGAGGCTGCAAAAAGCTTAAGATTTGACAGTCTGAGGAGGGTGCCCCTAAAATCAAGATTTCTGGATCTTACAATGGTCTTTAGCCCTCTAATAATAGGCAAAGATGCTAAATACTTCAATTTCTACTAATCTAAAAAAATGCAGGTAGGAGGATACTTCAGAGGCATCACCAAACTCTTCTGGTTGGTTAAAAGGCACAGTTTTATTTCCGTGTTTGAAGAGAAAGGTAGACAAGTTAAAACGGAAAGGGGGAAAGAGCAAAGAAAAAACTCTGAATCAAAGGATGTTCATAGTATTCAAAAGCATCTAGCAATAATTTCAACATCCAACCATGAGATAATTGTTAAGTAACTTACGGCGGAGCCACACAACAAAATATAATTAAGTCATCCTTTAAGATAAAGGAAAATGATGTATGATCTCATGTTAATCATGCAAAGTTGACTTTACAATATGCTTTCTGCCATGTAAAAAACACAGACTAGAAGGAAACAGACCATTATTTAATGGTGGCTATTTCTGGATGGCAGAAATATGGGTGACTTTCTATTCTTTGCTATTTTTTAGTACCTAAGCTTCTAGAAACTCTTTTCTAGGACTCTCCAAAATCTCAAGTTATCTAATAAGCCTAACCAGTCTCCGAGAGCTCAGTGTTCTCTCAGTAGGGCAGGAACTACCACTGTGGTCTGCTTGCCCATCTACTGGGATTTAATAAGAACACCCGAGCAAACCTTCCAGCGGCAACTCGTAGCACTCAGAATAAAATTCCAACTGCTTAGCTTGGTATCCAAGCTCAGGCCCTTGCCCACCTCTCCTACTCAACCCCTCACTCACTGTGTCCAGCCAACTGGCCAAATTCATTCTCTCCTACGAATCTAAACACACTGTCCACTCTGCCTAGAACTCTTCCCCAGAACTTCCCATGAATGACTCAAAATTACACTAACTGCCTCAAAATGTCACCTCCTTATAGAGGCCTTCCCTGACACTGATTCCCATTTAGCTACCTCTTTCCCAGACCTATATGAGTTTCAGAGTTTTTCTTTCCATCTATAGATGCATTTTCTGCTATGTACCCAAATAAGTTTTATCACAGCAGCCTTAGCACAAGGTGATAGCTCTTATCATCATGTGAATCTGGTTTTTTTAACTTGTTATTATCTGCTCTACCTACCCTCCCCACAGGTTATAATCATGAGAGCAGGTGACTCACCTGTCTTGTTCACTACTATCCTAGCACCTGGAACAGTGCGTGAAAATAGTAGGTGCTCAGTAAACAGCTGTTGAAGGAATTAATGGTTATCACTGAAGGCATTAACACAGAGAAGAAATGCAAAGAAACCAGAGGTGCTTTAGTGGCACAAAGGAAATCATGTGGAAACCTGTTTTCTTTTTTCCTATTTGTCGAAAGCAGCCAAGGATCATCTCCATTTGCATGCACAGGGGTGCTTTTAAAACCTACAGTGTTAGAAACTACACTGATAGTCACCAAATTAGTGTCACCTGCAGCCCAAACCACACTTGCTAAGTCTGTGCTTCCCCACCGAACCACAGTAAAGACTGTAACTCTGCAGATCCCGGAAGTTGCCTTGGGAACTGACTGCTAGCTCCTCTAGATAGCAGAGTAAGCTTGAGTGCACCCTTACCTCTGTTTAGGCTGAATGACACAAGCTAGCCCAACTAATTACCTAACACGGTATAGCATATACAGCTCTTGGCTTTACATGCTATCTCACTGAAAACTCACAACCACCCTGCAAGGCAGTTACTACATTTCACAGAGGAAGTTCAGAAGGGCTAAAATATTTATCCAAAATAATTCACCCAAGTGCATATAACTAAGTATTGAAGCTCTACCAAGCTGGAACCCAGGTGAAGTGTTGAGCTGGGAAGAATGCAGGTAACATTTCCATCAGATTAAAACCTTTTAATTGCCATATACCCAAAATACATTCTGACTAGAATACCAACCCCTTTTTGTGACCCCTTGCTAAAATAGCAACCATCCCTTAAAAAATCACAGATCAAACAACTTCAGGGAGCATTCCCTAGTCACTGCAGTCAAATGTGATTATTCCTTTGGAAGCTACAAAGCCTTGTACCTTCTTCCACAATATTCAGCACATTCTGCCTTGAATATTTTACATGCAAACGTCATGTCAACACTATGATCCTCCAAGATATGTTTATCTCCCATGTCTCCTCATTCATGTACAGCACATAGTACTCAAGATGTTATTTTAATGAATAAATAAAATGGAACTAATATTACATATGAGGTAAATCACCTTCTAAGTTTAGGAATTATTACCATTTGACTATTTCCTAACGGACAATGAACTTATAATCGGTATAGAAACACAGAATCTAGTGTTATAGGAGCCTTTGCTGGTTACCTAGTCTAATCTTCTACCCAGTTATTTCAGGAGACCCAGAAATTCCTTCAACAGCATGCATTCTGCAATTATTTAAAATACTTATTGGCTGGGCACAGCAGCTCATGCCTGTAATCCCAGCATTTTGGGAGGCCGAGGCAGATGGACCACCTGAGGTCAGGAGTTTGAGACCAGCCTGGCCACATGGCGAAACCCCATCTCTGCTAAAACAGAAAAATTAGCTGGTCATGGTGGCAGGCACCTGTAATACCAGCTACTCAGGAAGCTGAGGCAGGAGAATTGCTTGAACCTAAGAGGCAGAGGTCACGCCACTGCACTCCAGCATGAGCGACAGAGTGAGAAACCGTCTCGAAAAAAATAAAAAAACAAATAAAATATTTATTTAGCACTTAGCCCTACCAATCCACGGGCCACGCAACCACAGATTCAACCAACCAAAGATGAATATATTTCGGGGGGAAAAATACAACAAAAAAAATAACACAAATTTTAAAAATACAGCATGACAACTATTTCCATAGCATTTATATTGTATTAGGTATCATAAGTAATCTAGAGATTATTTAAGGTATATCAGAGGACGTGCTTAGGTTACATGCAAACGCTAGGCCATTTTATATAAGACACTTGAACAGCAGGGGTTTTAGTATCCGTGGGATACTAGAACTAATCTCCCAAGGATACTAAAGGGTGACTGTATATGCCATAACGGGAGTGGGAGAAGGACAAGACAGGATATAGCAAACAATAAGACATGCTTTCATGAAGCCTAAATACTAGATAGGCAAGCAACAAGGAAGCAAATAAATTAACCTCATTACATATTGTGAAAGAGGCTGGGAGGGCAATAATTGGAGTCCTATGACAGAGAGTATCTGGGAAGGACCACCTTAGGATGCTCAAGGAGTGCCTGACATGAGATTTGAAGAAATATAAGAAATTAGCCCTGACAAAAGCCATGGGTGGGGGGAGGGGTCACTCTAGGCAGAAGGACCAACAAAGGAAAAGACCCAAGAAACAACTTGGCATATTTGAGGGAGAGAAAGGAGGCCAATAAGGAGGGTATCTGGCAAGGAAACAAGTGGTAGGAGAAACAGGAGAGGTAGCAAGAGCCGAAACATGTAGCATCTTGTAGGCCAGGTTAAGCCAATTGGATTTTAAGCTAAGAGCAATGGGAAGCCAAGGAGAGTTTAAAGTTGGAACATGGCATGATTTAAAAAAAAAGAAAAAAAAAAAAGATTATTTGGGTTGCTGGTTGGAGAACTGGGAGGCCAGTAAAGAGGCCACTGCAGTCACCCAACTGAAAGGTGATGGTGGCTTGGACAGGGGCCATGGCCATGGAAATGAAGTGGACAAATTTGAAATACAGTCTGAGGCTGAACTGACTGGACTTGCTGATAGACTGATGTGTGCACGTAAGAAAAAGGTGGACTTTGCTTTATAACAAGTATTGAGACTGGAAAAACGGAGGAAAGGACAGATTTAAAGGGGAAAACCATGAGCTCTCCTTTGCCCATGACAAACGTTAAGAAGCCTATCCGATATCCACGTGGGGAAGTCAGGTGGAATCCCACTGTGGAACTCCAGGTGAGACTCAGCTGAAGTGACCATTCGGGAGTCACCACACCGCATCACTCTACGTCCTGGTCTGTCCGTCTGTCTTCCCAGGAGCCAAATAACTGCCTTCTCCACTTTCAGCCCTGAGCATCTGCGCTGCATCCTCTGGGCAACCGGGAGCGGAAAGACGCTACGCAGGAGCTTGGGTCGGGCGAGGCTCCCAGGGAATCGCTCTGCGTGCAGAGGACAAAGGCATAGGGACAGCAGGGAGGGCCTGCCGCGGCCTGCCGAGCTGCCCCCGCGGCCGCCGTCACGTCCCCACGGCGCGGAACACGCGCAGCAACCTGCACCCTGCCTCTGCGTCTGGCCTCCCACCCCAGGCTCCGGGCCTCCTCCGCTCTGCCGCGGCATCTCCCGCTAAGCCCACTGGGCCTCGCTCTCACCCTCCTCTTCTTTCTCACGCCGGGCCTTGCTCTTGCCCTTGGACTTCTGGCTGCGCGGTTGACGTCCCCGCAGCTGCCCGCCGGCCGCGCGCTTCCGAGCCATGTTGTTCTTCGGGGCAAAATCCACTTCGCGAGTGACGCACCCGGCCACTCTGCGCCCGAGCGCTGGCTCCGCCCCCAGGCGGGCGCGTCTAGCGCTGCCCCTTAGTTGGAGGCCTAGTCTCGCCCTCGAAGGAAGCTCCGCCCATACCCGTGGCCACTAAAAACCACGGGAAGCAGGAAGGAGCAAAACAGATTTCTCTCTACTTCCGGTGTATTGTATCCTCCTGTTTCCGGGGATCGGCGTTGCTCTTGTGTTCTCGCGAGAAGCGGGAAAGGGCGCAGAGTTTGAAACATGGCGGACGACGTAGACCAGGTGAGTGTACTTTAAGCGGGGGGTCGCTCCGAGCAGCTTCGCTTACTAGGGTTGGTTTTTCCAAACTTAGGAAAAATGGCCAGTCGTGTCTCCTCTTTCCAGGTCACCATGGTCTAATCCGCCCCGTCCCTTCCGTAACGGCCCCCCTCTCCGAATTTTGCCGCAGGCCCTGAGATATTTTCCGGTTAGAAGCCTACCTGACTACTATTCATCACACTCTTCAGTTCATTTTTTTAAATATGTAAATTATTATCCTTGCCTGCCTCACGGAGCAGTTAGATTCCAATAGAAAGCCTGATAATAAAGTTAGAAGTTCTTATCATTACTGAGCGCAACAATTATTTATTCATTT
Organism: Cacajao melanocephalus; assembly: GCA_963573385.1. Lineage (NCBI taxonomy): Eukaryota > Metazoa > Chordata > Mammalia > Primates > Pitheciidae > Cacajao > Cacajao melanocephalus. The sequence goes on along the minus strand of CAUYLG010041153.1, from coordinate 6,385 downwards.
AGCACATTCAGTGAACCTCAGCTTTGTATGGTTAGACACTGTTCTAAGGGCCAGGGACACTGACATCGACATATAAGTGATCCCTGCCATTACTTGGAGCTTATATTCGTGAGGAGAACAAATAAAAGTAAATATAAATGTGTAAGACTTACAGGAACTGTGATGTGATGTGAAGGAAACAAGGAACTGGTATGCATAATAACAGATGGCCCTAGAAGCTTTTTCACCTGGTCTTTCTATTCCTTAAATATCTTTGGAGATCAAGCCGCAAATTCTTAAGCTTTCTACTGAAATCTCACCTCCTCAGAGAGGACTTCTCCTGTGCCAGTAGCACACGCTTTACTCTGCTTACCCTGCTTCGTTTTTCTTCATAGCGCATTATTGTTTCATATTAAATGTATAATTCTGTGTTTAATGTATAACCCTCCCCACTGGAATTTAAGTGCCATAAGAGCAGGTTTTTTGTTTTGTTCTTTCTTCTGTCCTTAAGGTTTAGAACAGTGCTGGAAACACTCAACAAATACTTACTTGATGAGGCCTCTTTGAAAAGGCAATATTTAAAGCTACAGTGGGCATCATAGACAGAGGCTTAGGTAGCAGTTGGGCTCTGTCATGTGCATATTTTTACAGTATTTAATTATTTATTTGTATGCCTCTCCACATTACAATGAGCTCTTTGAGAGTGGGGATTGTGACTTCTATATCATTGTAATCTAACAATTGGTTATCTGATCCTTTAACAAACACCTGTTGAACTAGGGAAGTAGGGATCAGTCGAGTCAGGATTTTTTTTTTTCCTCTCATCTGACCTTTTGAAACTTTAGAGCCTGTTACATTCAGTCACCTTCCTCCACTGGCCTCATGTACTTAACGAAGAAGCTCTCCTTGAATAATCTTTCTAACTCTTAATGGCTGCAACCATCCGACCCCAAGTCATCCTAGCCCTGACCTCTAAAACCAACGTTTCCAGCAGTTCTTTAATAATACTAGTAGGAACCATTTCTTTTCTTTATTTTGGGGGGGGGGGTGAGGGACAGAATCTCACTCTGTCGCCCAGGCTGGAGTGCAGTGGCACAATCGATCTCAGCTCACTGCAACTTCCACCTCTGGGTTCTAAGCGATTCTCCTGTCTCAACCTCCCGAGTAGCTGGGACTACAGGTGTGTGCCACCATGCCTGGCTAATTTTTGTGTTTTTAGTAGAGATGGGGTTTCGCCATGTTGGCCAGGCTGGTCTCAACTCCTGACCTCAGGTGATCCGTCTGTCTCAGCCTCCCAAAGTGCTGGGATTCAGGCTTGAGCCACGATGCCCAGCCAGTAGGAACCATTTATTAATATTTTCTGTTTACCTGGCACTGTTGTAAATACATTAACTACTTTAATCCTCTCAAGAACCTAGAAGGAAGGTTGTGGCTTCCTCAATTACAAATGGAGAATCAGAATTACAGATGGCATGATTTTTAATCTTAGTTCGTTAGAGTCAGGTCACAGCCAGGAGTTGAACCCAGACTGCCTGACTCTAAAACTAGTGCTTTTTTTTTTTTTTTCCCCAAGACAAAGTCTCTGTTGCTAAAGCTGGAGTGCAGTGGCACGATCTTGGCTCACTGCAACCTCCGCCTCCTAGGCTCAAGCGATCCTCCCATCCCAGCCTCGGAGTAACTGGGACTACAGGCATGTGCCACTGTGCCTGGTTAAGTCAGTGCTTTCAACCAGTGTTTTATACTGCCTACTAAATATATTCATCTTACTGGCCAGTTGGCAGCCTAAACTCAACCTGTGCTAAATTCGTAATCTTCCCATAAACCTACACCTCTGCTTAGCATTCTGACTAGTGTATGGTAGGCATTAAGTGAGTGTTTTTCCAATGATTACATAATATTTGAGAGAAAGCTAAAGTCCCTGAGAGCCTATACCCTGAAGTTGGGTCAGGCAGTTTAGATTTTGAGGGAACAAAGTATAGTCATGATTATTTTGCTGTGTAACTCCTTTTTGTGTGTGTTTTAACCCACATTTATGTGCACATGTTATGCGACAGGCACTGTTCTAAGCCTGCATAGACACCACTTAAGCCTCACAACAACAGTGTTAGGTAGACACTATTATCTTCATTTTATAGATTAGGAGACTGAAGCAGAGAAAGGTTAAATAACTTGCCCACGGTCACACAGCTTAACGGTGATTCAAGCAGATCTCTGTCTCTAGTACTACATTACTAAACCTGTTTCTTTTATCAGCAACAAACTACCAACACCGTAGAGGAGCCCCTGGATCTTATCAGGCTCAGCCTAGATGAGCGAATTTATGTGAAAATGAGAAATGACCGAGAGCTTCGAGGCAGATTACATGTAAGTAAATTTATCAAGTTACTTTGAAATCAGATTCCTTCCTACCCCCACTCCCTTGAAATGTAAAACCTGTGCAGAGTGAAAGAGTATTTTGAAGGAAGAGAGGGAAGTGGAAAGTCACCCATATTTCTATAAGCCAAATAAAGCTGCATGTATTCACATTTTTAACATTTTTTATTTTAATAGAAATGTGTTTGTTATAGAACATTTTTATTTCCTTCATTTTCCCCTTCTGTTTATTTGTAAATAACATTTGTTCTCTATTCTTAAATGTTTTTTAAATTTCTGACATGTACACAAATAGGTGTATTATTATGAAAAGGTAAACAGCACAAGAATATATAGAGTAAAAAGTGAAATCCCATTTCCCCTATTGGCAACCATTATTAGAAATTGGATTATCTTGGCCGGGTGCAGTGGTTCATGTGTGTAATCTCAGCACTTTGGAAGGCTGGGGCAAGAGGATCACTTGAGGCCAGGAGTTCAAGACCAGCCTGGGCAACACAGAGAGACCCTGTCTCTACAAAAAATAAAATTTAAAAATTGGGTTATCTTTTCTGTATGTTTATACATATATACTCATATATGTACATACGCACATTCTTGCAGTATATACACCCCACCTCTACAAAACACAGATCTTGCTATACATGTTTTTCAGCACCATTTTTTTTCCACTTAATCTTTCTTGGAAATTATTGACCATGAGTGCATATAATTCTCCTTTATTCTTTTTAATGACTACCTAGGATTTTGTATATGATAGTGATAGTTTTTTTTTGTTTCTTGCTACAAATACTTACATAAATACTGCAGTAAGCATTTTTTAAAACATATTTCTTTGTGCATATCTGCAAAATATCTGTAGAATTGGTCCCTTGAAGTGGTCCCATTTATTCAGAGTACCCTGAAGGTTTTGCCTCTCCTTAATGACTTGTTACTTTCCTAAGTATGTTGTTTTTAGTGCTGCCACTCTACCCTAAAGTGATTAAAAATAGCTAACATTTATTGAGCATTAATTATAGACCAGGTACTATAACGTTTTGTGTATGATATCTCGTTTAATCTTTATAGCAACTCTGTGATGATACATACTAATTATTCCTGCTTTGCAGTATAGGAAGCTCAGGCTCAGAAAGGTAGAGTCAATTGCCAGTAAAGGGAGAGCCAGAATTTGAATCTATATAGTCTGACGGAGCCCCACTCTTAAGTACTGTGGTTCCACCTTCCACAAAACCTAAAGATAAAGAACCTGTGGGCTTGGGAAGGCAATAGGTACCTAGGGAGACAATAATAATCTACAGCTGGCCTTAAGGGAAGAGAAACTCCAGGAAAGGAATAGTGGTAACTTCGGGAATACAATTGGAATTCAGCTTAATTACTTAAGTCTGTGGCTCTTGGAGTCTTCTTCAGTTCCCTCTGTAAACTTGATGGTCTCTATCCTAAATCGCCCCACTTTCTGTTTGTTTTATGCCCCTTAGTTACACCTTTTTGCTCTTGTTAGTGTGGTCTACCTAGCAGTAACCCCACATGGCTGACAAGTGACTTTTATTTTGATGTGAGCAGGTGAACCATGTAACATATTGTTAAAAGTAAACTTGAGTTCTGAACAAGGCCCCAGAAAGTTAAATGAATGAACTTTGGAGCTTGGATTGAATATCGTAGCTGCGACATTTATTGATTGAGCCCACAGGTGCTAAACACATTTAAGCTCTGGATAGATTAGAAATGGGCAGGGTGTTGCTCTACTTAATTTCTCTGCAACATGTAGTCTGCCATGTGCCTTTAGAAGACTGCGATACCATCATCTTAGCAGTAAACAAAGGATTTTATCTTCTTTACTGTATTTTTCTTGTCACATTGCTATAGGTGGAATTGAAGGATGTCTACTGATAAATGTTGAAGATGAATCTGCTGTTTTTCATAATTAATTATTATAAATGATGTGACTGCTTTAGATAACAAGTGGGGTGGAGACTTTAAAAATAGTATCAAGTGACTTTGAGTAAATTTATTTTTGGCCATATAAGCAGTTTTATATTTTGATCAGGTCAATTAAATAATCATTGGAAATGACTTGTGAAGAAACAGTATATAAGTACAGTAGGATTACTTTTTGTTTGGTTATAAAAGTTTGTGATACAAGTATCACATGCCTTAGTTGTAATTGAGCCATTTGTATGTTGTTAAGCCTTGATCATTTTGTAATTTAATTATTAAATTTCTTGGTTCTTTACCCTCCTACTTTAGGCTTATGATCAACATTTAAATATGATCTTAGGAGATGTAGAAGAAACTGTGACTACTATAGAAATTGATGAAGAAACATATGAAGAGATATATAAGGTAAGTCTTGCAATTCTAAAGTAAGTCTTGCAATTCTATTCATTGCTTTACAAATATCAGTTGTTCTTCTTGGACAGTTTAACCCATATTTATGGGAAGCCTGTCATGTTTTGACACCTACTTATGGACTCAGTAGAGCATAGCAATTAAAAGCAAGGGTTCTGGGGTTTGATTGACCTGGTTGCCAGTAGTGGCTTGACCACTTCCTACTTGGTCTACCTTGGGCAAGGGAATTAACTTAGCAGACTTCTCATTGGTAAGCAGGAATACTACCACTTACCTCATAGGGTTCCCAGATTCAGTGAGATACAACAATGCAAGGTAACTATGTATAGTAGTGTATAACAGTAATAGTAGACAGTATTAGAAACTGAACATTTTTAAAAATATTAATTTGAAAAACCTGGCCAGGCATGGTGGCTCACACCTGTAATCCCAGCACTTTGGGAGATCGAGGTGGGTGGATCACCTGAGGTCAGGAGTTAGAGACCAGCCTGACCAACATGGTAAAGCCCTGTCTCTACTAAAAATACAAAAAATTAGCTGGTAATGGCAGCAGGCACCTGTAACTGCAGCTACTTGGGAGGCCGAGGCAGGAGAATTTCTTGAGCCCAGGAGGTGGAGGTTGCAGGGAGCTGAGGTTGCACCATTGCACTCCAGCCTGGTCAACAACAGCGAAACTCGGTCTCAAAGAAAAGATCGGGCACGGTGGCTCACGCCTGTAATCCCAGCACTTTGGGAGGCCAAAGAGGGTGGATCACCTGAAGTCAGGAGTTCGAGACCAGCCTGGCCAACATGGTGAAACCCTGTCTCTATTAAAAATATGAAAAATTAGCCAGTAGTGGCAGCAAGCACCTGTCATCCCAGCTACTTGGGAGGCTGAGGCAGGACAATAACTTGAACCCAGGAGGCAGAGGTTGCAATGAGCCGAGATGGGACTACTACAGTCCAGTCTGGGGGACAGAGTGAGACTCCATCTCAAAAAAAAATAAATAAAACACCTGTTACATGTTGCCATAAGCAACATTTTTATGAACAATACCTATTTTTTACAACAAAATGTTTAATGAGGAATGTCTTTGTTTTACATTTTTGCAAATCTCTTTAATGCCCAGCTTAATTGGTGACAGCTAGAAGATTCTTATAATTTTTTTCTTCATTAAATCTATCATGAGATGTTGTAATTGAAGGAAATCGGACCACACAGAGAGGTAGTTGGAAAGGAAGGAGTATGTTTTGTGGATGCTCCACCTTTGATACTGTATGCAAACTCAACAAGTTGGTCAAAAGTTATTTGCAGTCTGGAATCTGAAACGATAGCAGTAAACTTTTCATACTCTTGTTAGGTGAAAATTCATTCATCTGCCTTGTACTTCAAATGGGTCTTTTACTCATGCATGATTTGGTTACATTAGGTACTGGTTCTTTAGAAAATAGTAGTTCACTGAGATATGCAGATTCATTTTATTGTTCAATGTTTAAAAAAATCACATTTATTAGTATCACCAATGATCTCATTAGAAAGGTCTTTTCTTTCTTTCTCTTTCTTTCTTTCCTTTCTTTCTTTCTTTCCTTTCCTTTCCTTCTTTCCTTCCCTTTCCTTCTTTCCTTCTTTCCTTCTTTCTTTTCTTTTTTTGACAAAGTCTCACTGTGTCACCCAGGCTGGGGTGCAATGGCGATCTCAGCTCACTGCAAC